>CAXHJY010000841.1:70000-72500 GCA_964016885.1 Eledone cirrhosa
CTTTTTTATTCTAGTCTATCTTATTTTATTTTAAAAAACCCCTTTTTTTATAATTATTATTATTATTATTTTTAATTTAATTTTTATTTATTTTATTTTATTTTATTTTATTTTATTTTATTTTATTTTATTAATACATTTTTACACTTCTTAATCCAATTAATATATTTTTTTAGCCATTATTCACAGTGGTTTTTTCATTTTTGGACAGCGTTCCCGATCAAAACTCTCTCTCTCTCTCTCTCTCTCTTTCTTTCTTTCTCCTCCTTCTTTCTTTCTTTTTCCTCTTCTATTTCTTTTTCCTTTTTCCTTCTTTCCTTTTCTTCATTTTTCCTATTTTTTTCTCTTCTCTTATATTTTTGTCATATGTTAGCTGGACACTTTCTTGTTCACAAGTGATTTTAGGTTTCATATCATGTTACCTTATTTTATCTGATGAGAACACAATTTTTGTCCCAGGATGATGTTGTTTACGAAATGCGCATAATAAAATATATGGAACTTTTTTAACCATCTTTTAATTTCTTCTTTATATATACTCCAGTTCTACCAACTGTTGACTGCTACTTATCTGATATATGCATAGTTTTATTGTTCTACAATATTACTCACCTCCTACACACACACACACACACACACACACATACATATATATATATATATATATATATATATATATATATATACTTGGCGTGGCAATAAAGTCTTTAGAATAACCTTTCAAATGAAAATGCACAACATATTGAAACTAAAATTTATTTATTCTGCAAAACATAATCTCCATTGAAAGCAATAACATCTTTACAGTGCTTATGCAAAGCATTTAACTCTTTCTGGAACCGTTCCTTCAGCAATTGTCGAAACCAGAGCAATGATTCATCTACCAACTTTTCTAATGAAGCGAAAACAAATTTTCAAAGATGTTGCTTTAATAACTTGAACACCCAACGATTGCACAAATTTAAGTCTGGACTATAGGGTGATTGTTTGATTATTGCCACTCTTCTCCTCTGCAAAAAATCTTTTTTGGTTTGATTAGTTCGATGCGTGTATTATAAACTCACAAGAATGACAGCAAAATAATCATGCATAGGCCTGTGACAAAACACAGCATTCATACAGAATATCACACGTGTATAACAAAGTTCAAATTCCAACTAATATTAACTACATTTACTGCTATATTCGGCACACAGCCTACTGCTCTAAAGACTTTATTACCATGCCAAGTATATATATATATATATATATATGCAAGACGACTTACAGTTATTTTCTCAGTTTTTTGCACAGTACATACATAGATATATCCCTCCGTTGAAACTCCAGCAGAAAGTACATTTCAGTCACGTGCTAGCATCTAAAGCTATTTATTGGAAATTTAGGGAGTTTTTCTGGTAGTAATCTGAACTGACAACCAGTTTGGTCTTATTTTGTCAAGAAAACATGTCCTGTCAGATATGATTATACAGTGTTGTATAACTCTGAAATAATCTCTATATACAAACTGTATTGTGTCACGAAATACAATATTGTACAATGATAGTTAACATCTAATTTGATTCCAGCACACGGTAATGTGGGACTAGAGTGAAAATCCTTTTAATAAAATGCACTGATGTATATGATATTTTCATGCACATGCGTTTTTATCTCCCCCCCCCCCCATCTTTCTCTCTCTCTCTGGCTTTATATATATATAACCCATGTTAGCGTGGAAAAATGGACGTTAAACGGTGATGATATATATACGCGTAAATATGTTTCTGTGTGTGTGTGTGTATATATATATATATATATATATATATATATATATATATATATATATATATATATATATATGCATATATATATATTTACATATAGTAATAATAAATGTGAATACTAAAATCCGAAGAGGTATCTGTCTATCTATATATATATTCATATCTCTATATATATATATATATATATATATATATATATATATATATACATATATATATTTATATATATATACTTATATATTTACACACACACACACGCACATACACACACTCATATATATATATATATATATATATATATATATATATATATATATATATATATATATATATATATATAAACCTTGTGGTATTGGAAATAACGAACTCATCGTAGTCGTGTTTGAAACTCAACATCTCGTGTTTTCATTAAATTTATTCTCCTCTGGATTCAACACTAACGAGACTTGACCTTGTCTTGTGTATGTATGTGTGTGTTTGTGCGTATGCATACATATTTGTATGTATATATGTATGTATGCTTGTATGTATGTATGCTTGTATGTATGTATGTACGTAGGTATGTATCTGTGTGTGTACGTGTAAGCGTGTTTGCATGTATGTTTGTATGTTTATCTGTATGTATGTATGTGTGTATGTATGTGTTTTCATGTATACGTGTATGTGTGTGTATATATGTATGTGTATGTATGTGTGTGTATGTGCGTGTATACATTAACCATTGCATAATTAAT
>CAXHJY010000842.1:0-65000 GCA_964016885.1 Eledone cirrhosa
CATACATAAATACACACATAATACATACATAAATACACACATAATACATACATAAATACACACATAATACATACATAAATACTCAGATAATACATACATAAATACACACTTAATACATACATAAATACACACGTAATACATACATAAATACAGACATAATACATACATAAATACAGACATAATACATACATAAATA
The DNA here is from genome assembly GCA_964016885.1 of Eledone cirrhosa. Classification (NCBI taxonomy): domain Eukaryota; kingdom Metazoa; phylum Mollusca; class Cephalopoda; order Octopoda; family Eledonidae; genus Eledone; species Eledone cirrhosa. The sequence continues at coordinate 197 of CAXHJY010000842.1, forward strand.
CAAACATAATACATACATAAATACACACATAATACATACATAAATACACACATAATACATACATAAATACTCACATAATACATACATAAATACACACATAATACATACATAAATACTCACATAATACATACATAAATACACACTTAATACATACATAAATAGACACATAATACATACATAAATACTCACATAATACATACATAAATACACACATAATACATACATAAATACTCACATAATACATACATAAATACACACATAATACATACATAAATACTCACATAATACATACATAAATACACACATAATACATACATAAATACTCACATAATACATACATAAATACAGACATAATACATACATAAATACTCACATAATACATACATAAATACACACATAATACATACATAAATACACACATAATACATACATAAATACTCACATAATACATACATAAATACAGACATAATACATACATAAATACTCACATAATACATACATAAATACACACATAATACATACATAAATACACACATAATACATACATAAATACAGACATAATACATACATAAATACAGACATAATACATACATAAATACACACATAATACATACATAAATACACACATAATACATACATAAATACTCACATAATACATACATAAATACACACATAATACATACATAAATACTCACATAATACATACATAAATACACACTTAATACATACATAAATACTCACATAATATATATATAAATACACACATAATACATACATAAATACTCACATAATATATATATAAATACACACATAATACATACATAAATACACACATAATACATACATAAATACACACATAATACATACATAAATACACACTTAATACATACATAAATACTCACATAATACATACATAAATACTCACATAATACATACATAAATACACACATAATACATACATAAATACACACATAATACATACATAAATACACACATACATAAATACACACATAATACATACATAAATACACAGTTAATACATACATAAATACACACACACATAAATACACACATAAATACACACATAATACATACATACATACAGACATACATACATACATACATACGTACGTACGTACATACATACATAATACATACATACATACATACATACATACATACATACATACATACATACATACATACATACGTACGTACGTACATACATACATAATACATACATACATACATACATACATACATACATACATACATACATACATACATACGTACGTACGTACGTACGTACGTACATACATACATACATACATACATACATACATACATACGTACGTACGTACGTACGTACGTACGTACGTACATACATACATACATACATACATACATACATACATACATACATACATACATACATACATACATACATACATACATACATACATACATACATATACTTACACCCATATACATATGCCAAAACATACATACAGTTGTAGACACATACGTGTATCATAGAGTACTTCTGAATACGTGACATAAATGAAAAAATAATTTTCTGCAGCCGTTTCCTCCCGACCTCCGTCATTCGCTTTTGTTTCCATAGTAACAGCACCACCTCCATCACCACTGCCCTTCCAATCACCCCACCGTTGACACCATCACCATAATCACCATCGATACCGCGTAACCAACATCCATTCCATCACCATCACAATCACCAATACCACCAAAAAATAACCTCCACCACCATTACAATTACCACTATGACAACCACAATCTTCATGGCAACCACCACCCCATCACCATCATCCCCAATACCACCAGCACCACAACCACCAGTACCACAACCACCGGCACCACTACCACCAGTACCAATACCACCAGTACCACAACCACCAGCACCACTACCACCAGTACCACAACCACCAGTACCACAACCACCAGCACCACAACCACCAGTACCAATACCACCAGTACCACAACCACCGGCACCACTACCACCAGTACCAATACCACCAGTACCACAACCACCAGCACCACTACCACCAGTACCACAACCACCAGTACCACAACCACCAGCACCACAACCACCAGTACCAATACCACCAGCACCACAACCACCAGTACCACAACCACCAGCACCACTACCACCAGTACCAATACCACCAGTACCACAACCACCAGTACCACTACCACCAGTACCACAACCACCAGTACCACAACCACCAGCACCACTACCACCAGTACCAATACCACCAGTACCACAACCACCAGCACCACTACCACCAGTACCAATACCACCAGTACCACAACCACCAGCACCACTACCACCAGTACCAATACCACCAGTACCACAACCACCAGTACCACAACCACCAGCACCACAACCACCAGTACCAATACCACCAGCACCACAACCACCAGTACCACAACCACCAGCACCACTACCACCAGTACCAATACCACCAGTACCACAACCACCAGTACCAATACCACCAGCACCAATACCACCAGTACCAATACCACCAGTACCAATACCACCAGCACCACAACCACCACCGCCACAACCACCAGTACCACAACCACCAGTACCACAACCACCAGTACCACAACCACCAGTACCACTACCACCAGCACCACAACCACCAACACCACAACCACCTGTACCAATACCACCAGTACCACAACCACCAGTACCAATACCACCAGTACCAATACCACCAGTACCAATACCACCAGCACCACAACCACCACCGCCACAACCACCAGTACCACAACCACCAGTACCACAACCACCAGTACCACAACCACCAGTACCACTACCACCAGCACCACAACCACCAACACCACAACCACCAGTACCAATACCACCAGTACCACAACCACCAGTACCAATACCACCAGTACCGCAACCACCAGTACCACTACCACCAGTACCACAACCACCAGCACCACTACCACCAGTACCACAACCACCAGTACCAATACCACCAGCACCAATACCACCAGTACCAATACCCCCAGTACCAATACCACCAGCACCACAACCACCACCGCCACAACCACCAGTACCACAACCACCAGTACCACAACCACAAGTACCACAACCACCAGTACCACAACCACCAACACCACAACCACCAGTACCAATACCACCAGTACCACAACCACCAGTACCACAACCACCAGTACCACAACCACCGGTACCACAACCACCACCACCACAACCACCAACCACACAGCCACCAGTAACACAACCACCAAAACCACAACCACCAAAACCACAACCACCAACACCACAAACACCAACACCTCAACCACCAGTACCACAATCACCGGTACCGCAAACACCACCACCACAACCACCAGTACCACAACCACCAAAACCACAACCACCAAAACCACAACCACCAGCACCACAACCACCAGTACCACAACCACCGGCACCACTACCACCAGTACCAATACCACCAGTACCACAACCACCAGCACCACTACCACCAGTACCACAACCACCAGTACCACAACCACCAGCACCACAACCACCAGTACCAATACCACCAGTACCACAACCACCGGCACCACTACCACCAGTACCAATACCACCAGTACCACAACCACCAGCACCACTACCACCAGTACCACAACCACCAGTACCACAACCACCAGCACCACAACCACCAGTACCAATACCACCAGCACCACAACCACCAGTACCACAACCACCAGCACCACTACCACCAGTACCAATACCAGCAGTACCACAACCACCAGTACCACTACCACCAGTACCACAACCACCAGTACCACAACCACCAGCACCACTACCACCAGTACCAATACCACCAGTACCACAACCACCAGCACCACTACCACCAGTACCAATACCACCAGTACCACAACCACCAGCACCACTACCACCAGTACCAATACCACCAGTACCACAACCACCAGTACCACAACCACCAGCACCACAACCACCAGTACCAATACCACCAGCACCACAACCACCAGTACCACAACCACCAGCACCACTACCACCAGTACCAATACCACCAGTACCACCATCACCAGTACCAATACCACCAGCACCAATACCACCAGTACCAATACCACCAGTACCAATACCACCAGCACCACAACCACCACCGCCACAACCACCAGTACCACAACCACCAGTACCACAACCACCAGTACCACAACCACCAGTACCACTACCACCAGCACCACAACCACCAACACCACAACCACCAGTACCAATACCACCAGTACCACAACCACCAGTACCAATACCACCAGTACCAATACCACCAGTACCAATACCACCAGCACCACAACCACCAGCACCACAACCACCAGCACCACAACCACCAGCACCACAACCACCAGCACCACAACGACCAACACCACACCCACGAATACCACAACCACCAGCACCACTACCACCAGTACCACAACCACAAGTACCACAACCACCAGCACCACTACCACCAGTACCACAACCACCAGTACCACAATCACCAGTACCACAACCACCAGTACCACTATCACCAGTACTACAACCACCAACACCACAACCACCACACCTCAACCACCAGTACCACAACCACCAGCACCACTACCACCAGTACCACAACCACCAGTACCACAACCACCAGTACCACAACAACCAACACCACAACCACCAGTACCACAACTACCAGTACCACAACCAACAGCGCCACTACCAGCAGTACCACAACGACCGATACCACAACCACCACTACCACACCACCAACACCACAACCACCAGTACACAACCACCAGCACCACAACCACCACTACCACTACCACCAACTCCACAACCTCCACTACCACAACAACCAGTACCACAACCACGACCACCACAACCACCAGCACTATACCACCAGTACCACAACCACCAACACCACAACCACCAACACCACAACCACCAGTACACCAACCATCAGTACCACTACCACCAGTACCACTACCACCAGTACCACAACCACCAGTACCACAACCACCAGTACCACAACCACCAGTACCACAACGACCAGTACCACTACCACCAGCACCACTACCACCAGTACCACAACCACCAACACCACAACCACTAACACCACAACCACCAACACCACAACCACCAGTACCACAACCACCAGTACCACAACCACCAGTACCACAACCACCAGTGCCACAACCACCAGTACCACTACCACCAGCACCACTACCACCAGTACCACAACCACCAACACTACAACCACCAACACCACAACCACCAACACCACAACCACCAGTACCACAACCACCAGTACCACAACCACCACTACCACACCACCAACACCACAACCACCAGTACACAACCACCAGCACCACAACCACCAGTACCACAACCACCAACTCCACAACCACCAACATCACAACCACCAACACCACACCCACGAATACCACAACCACCAACACCACAACCACCAGCACCACAACCACCAGCACCACAACCACCAACACCACAACCACCAACACCGCAACCACCAGCACCACTACCACCAGTACCACAACCACCAGTACCACAACCACCAGCACCACTACCACCAGTACCACAACCACCAGTACCACAACCACCAGCACCACTACCACCAGTACCACAACCACCGGTACCACAACCACCAGCACCACTACCACCAGTACCACAACCACCAGTACCACAACCACCAGAACCACTACCACCAGTACCACAACCACCAGTACCACAACCACCAGCACCACTACCACCAGTACCACAACCACCAGTACCACAATCACCAGTACCACAACCACCAGTACCACAACCACCAGTACCACAACCACCAGTACCACAACCACCAGTACCACAACAACCAACACCGCAACCACCAGCACCACTACCACCAGTACCACAACCACCAGTACCACAACCACCAGCACCACTACCACCAGTACCACAACCACCAGTACCACAATCACCAGTACCACAACCACCAGTACCACAACCACCAGTACCACAACCACCAGTACCACAACCACCAGTACCACAACAACCAACACCGCAACCACCAGCACCACTACCACCAGTACCACAACAACCAACACCGCAACCACCAGCACCACTACCACCAGTACCACAACCACCAGTACCACAACCACCAGTACCACACCACCAGCACCACTACCACCAGTACCACAACCACCAGTACCACAACCACCAGAACCACTACCACCAGTACCACAACCACCAGTACCACAACCACCAGCACCACTACCACCAGTACCACAACCACCAGTACCACAATCACCAGTACCACAACCACCAGTACCACAACCACCAGTACCACAACAACCAGTACCACAACCACCAGCACCACTACCAGCAGTACGACAACGACCAATACCACAACCACCACTACCACACCGCCAACTCCACAACCAGCATACACAACCACCAGCACCACAACCACCAGTACCACAACCACCAACTCCACAACCTCCACTACCACAACCACCAACACCACAACCACCAGTACCACAACCACCAGTACCGCAACCACCAGTACCACTACCACCAGTACCACTACCACCAGTACCGCAACCACCAGTACCACAACCACCAGTACCACAACCACCAGAACCACAACCACCAGCACCACAACCACCAGCACCACAACCACCAGTACCACAACCACCAGAACCACAACCACCAGCACCACAACCACCAGCACCACAACCACCAACACCATAACCACCAGTACCACAACCACCAGCACCACAACCACCAACACCATAACCACCTGTACCACAACCACCAGCACCACAACCATCTGTACCACAACAACCGGCACCACAACCACCAACACCACAACCACCAACACCACAACCACCAACACCACAGCCACCAACACCACAACCACCAACACCACAACAACCAGTACCACAACCACCAGCACCACAACCACCAGCACCACAACCACCAGCACCACAACCACCAGCACCACAACGACCAACACCATAACCACCAGTACCACAACCACCAGCACCACAACCACAAGTACCACAACCACCAGTACCACAACCACCAACACCACAACCACCAGTACCAATACCACCAGTACCACAACCACCAGTACCACAACCACCAGTACCACAACCACCGGTACCACAACCACCACCACCACAACCACCAACCACACAGCCACCAGTAACACAACCACCAAAACCACAACCACCAAAACCACAACCACCAACACCACAAACACCAACACCTCAACCACCAGTACCACAATCACCGGTACCGCAAACACCACCACCACAACCACCAGTACCACAACCACCAAAACCACAACCACCAAAACCACAACCACCAGCACCACAACCACCAGTACCACAACCACCGGCACCACTACCACCAGTACCAATACCACCAGTACCACAACCACCAGCACCACTACCACCAGTACCACAACCACCAGTACCACAACCACCAGCACCACAACCACCAGTACCAATACCACCAGTACCACAACCACCGGCACCACTACCACCAGTACCAATACCACCAGTACCACAACCACCAGCACCACTACCACCAGTACCACAACCACCAGTACCACAACCACCAGCACCACAACCACCAGTACCAATACCACCAGCACCACAACCACCAGTACCACAACCACCAGCACCACTACCACCAGTACCAATACCACCAGTACCACAACCACCAGTACCACTACCACCAGTACCACAACCACCAGTACCACAACCACCAGCACCACTACCACCAGTACCAATACCACCAGTACCACAACCACCAGCACCACTACCACCAGTACCAATACCACCAGTACCACAACCACCAGCACCACTACCACCAGTACCAATACCACCAGTACCACAACCACCAGTACCACAACCACCAGCACCACAACCACCAGTACCAATACCACCAGCACCACAACCACCAGTACCACAACCACCAGCACCACTACCACCAGTACCAATACCACCAGTACCACCATCACCAGTACCAATACCACCAGCACCAATACCACCAGTACCAATACCACCAGTACCAATACCACCAGCACCACAACCACCACCGCCACAACCACCAGTACCACAACCACCAGTACCACAACCACCAGTACCACAACCACCAGTACCACTACCACCAGCACCACAACCACCAACACCACAACCACCAGTACCAATACCACCAGTACCACAACCACCAGTACCAATACCACCAGTACCAATACCACCAGTACCAATACCACCAGCACCACAACCACCAGCACCACAACCACCAGCACCACAACCACCAGCACCACAACCACCAGCACCACAACGACCAACACCACACCCACGAATACCACAACCACCAGCACCACTACCACCAGTACCACAACCACAAGTACCACAACCACCAGCACCACTACCACCAGTACCACAACCACCAGTACCACAATCACCAGTACCACAACCACCAGTACCACTATCACCAGTACTACAACCACCAACACCACAACCACCACACCTCAACCACCAGTACCACAACCACCAGCACCACTACCACCAGTACCACAACCACCAGTACCACAACCACCAGTACCACAACAACCAACACCACAACCATCAGTACCACAACTACCAGTACCACAACCAACAGCGCCACTACCAGCAGTACCACAACGACCGATACCACAACCACCACTACCACACCACCAACACCACAACCACCAGTACACAACCACCAGCACCACAACCACCACTACCACTACCACCAACTCCACAACCTCCACTACCACAACAACCAGTACCACAACCGCGACCACCACAACCACCAGCACTATACCACCAGTACCACAACCACCAACACCACAACCACCAACACCACAACCACCAGTACACCAACCATCAGTACCACTACCACCAGTACCACTACCACCAGTACCACAACCACCAGTACCACAACCACCAGTACCACAACCACCAGTACCACAACGACCAGTACCACTACCACCAGCACCACTACCACCAGTACCACAACCACCAACACCACAACCACTAACACCACAACCACCAACACCACAACCACCAGTACCACAACCACCAGTACCACAACCACCAGTACCACAACCACCAGTGCCACAACCACCAGTACCACTACCACCAGCACCACTACCACCAGTACCACAACCACCAACACTACAACCACCAACACCACAACCACCAACACCACAACCACCAGTACCACAACCACCAGTACCACAACCACCACTACCACACCACCAACACCACAACCACCAGTACACAACCACCAGCACCACAACCACCAGTACCACAACCACCAACTCCACAACCACCAACATCACAACCACCAACACCACACCCACGAATACCACAACCACCAACACCACAACCACCAGCACCACAACCACCAGCACCACAACCACCAGCACCACAACCACCAACACCACAACCACCAACACCGCAACCACCAGCACCACTACCACCAGTACCACAACCACCAGTACCACAACCACCAGCACCACTACCACCAGTACCACAACCACCAGTACCACAACCACCAGCACCACTACCACCAGTACCACAACCACCGGTACCACAACCACCAGCACCACTACCACCAGTACCACAACCACCAGTACCACAACCACCAGAACCACTACCACCAGTACCACAACCACCAGTACCACAACCACCAGCACCACTACCACCAGTACCACAACCACCAGTACCACAATCACCAGTACCACAACCACCAGTACCACAACCACCAGTACCACAACCACCAGTACCACAACCACCAGTACCACAACAACCAACACCGCAACCACCAGCACCACTACCACCAGTACCACAACCACCAGTACCACAACCACCAGCACCACTACCACCAGTACCACAACCACCAGTACCACAATCACCAGTACCACAACCACCAGTACCACAACCACCAGTACCACAACCACCAGTACCACAACCACCAGTACCACAACAACCAACACCGCAACCACCAGCACCACTACCACCAGTACCACAACAACCAACACCGCAACCACCAGCACCACTACCACCAGTACCACAACCACCAGTACCACAACCACCAGTACCACACCACCAGCACCACTACCACCAGTACCACAACCACCAGTACCACAACCACCAGAACCACTACCACCAGTACCACAACCACCAGTACCACAACCACCAGCACCACTACCACCAGTACCACAACCACCAGTACCACAATCACCAGTACCACAACCACCAGTACCACAACCACCAGTACCACAACCACCAGTACCACAACAACCAGTACCACAACCACCAGCACCACTACCAGCAGTACGACAACGACCAATACCACAACCACCACTACCACACCGCCAACTCCACAACCAGCATACACAACCACCAGCACCACAACCACCAGTACCACAACCACCAACTCCACAACCTCCACTACCACAACCACCAACACCACAACCACCAGTACCACAACCACCAGTACCGCAACCACCAGTACCACTACCACCAGTACCACTACCACCAGTACCGCAACCACCAGTACCACAACCACCAGTACCACAACCACCAGAACCACAACCACCAGCACCACAACCACCAGCACCACAACCACCAGTACCACAACCACCAGAACCACAACCACCAGCACCACAACCACCAGCACCACAACCACCAACACCATAACCACCAGTACCACAACCACCAGCACCACAACCACCAACACCATAACCACCTGTACCACAACCACCAGCACCACAACCATCTGTACCACAACAACCGGCACCACAACCACCAACACCACAACCACCAACACCACAACCACCAACACCACAGCCACCAACACCACAACCACCAACACCACAACAACCAGTACCACAACCACCAGCACCACAACCACCAGCACCACAACCACCAGCACCACAACCACCAGCACCACAACGACCAACACCATAACCACCAGTACCACAACCACCAGCACCACAACCACCAGCATCACAACCACCAGCACCACTACCAGCAGTACCACAACGACCAATACCACACCCACGAATACCACAACCACCAGCACCCCAACCACCAGCACCACAACCACCAACACCACAACCACCAACACCACAACCACCAGCACCACAACCACCAACACCACAACCACCAGCACCACAACCACCAGTACCACAACCACCAACACCACAACCACCAACACCACAACCACCAACAACACAACCACCAGTACCACAACCACCAGCACAACTACCACCAGTACCACAACCACAAGTACCACAACCACCAGCACCACTACCACCAGTACCACAACCACCGGTACCACAACCACCAGCACCACTACCACCAGTACCACAACCACCAGTACCACAATCACCAGTACCACAACCACCAGTACCACTATCACCAGTACTACAACCACCAACACCACAACCACCACACCACAACCACCAGTACCACAACCACCAGCACCACTACCACCAGTACCAGTACCACAACTACCAGTACCACAACCACCAGCGCCACTACCAGCAGTATCACAACCACCAGCACCACAACCACCAGTACCACAACCACCAACTCCACAACCTCTACTACCACAACCACCAGTACCAAAACCACGACCACCACAACCACCAGCACTATACCACCAGTACCACAACCACCAACACCACAACCACCAACACCACAACCACCAGTACCACAACCAACAGTACCACTACCACCAGTACCACAACTACCAGTACCACAACCACTGGTACCACAAACAGAAGAACCACAACCACCAGTACAACTACCACCAGTACCACTACCACCAGTACCACAACGACCAGTACCACTACCACCAGCACCACTACCACCAGTACCACAACCACCAACACCACAACCACTAACACCACAACCACCAACACCACAACCACCAGTACCACAACCACCAGCACAACTACCACCAGTACCACAACCACCAGTACCACAACCACCAGAACCACAACCACCAGCACCACAACCACCAGCACCACAACCACCAACACCATAACCACCAGTACCACAACCACCAGCACCACAACCACCAACACCATAACCACCTGTACCACAACCACCAGCACCACAACCATCTGTACCACAACAACCGGCACCACAACCACCAACACCACAACCACCAACACCACAACCACCAACACCACAGCCACCAACACCACAACCACCAACACCACAACAACCAGTACCACAACCACCAGCACCACAACCACCAGCACCACAACCACCAGCACCACAACCACCAGCACCACAACGACCAACACCATAACCACCAGTACCACAACCACCAGCACCACAACCACAAGTACCACAACCACCAGTACCACAACCACCAACACCACAACCACCAGTACCAATACCACCAGTACCACAACCACCAGTACCACAACCACCAGTACCACAACCACCGGTACCACAACCACCACCACCACAACCACCAACCACACAGCCACCAGTAACACAACCACCAAAACCACAACCACCAAAACCACAACCACCAACACCACAAACACCAACACCTCAACCACCAGTACCACAATCACCGGTACCGCAAACACCACCACCACAACCACCAGTACCACAACCACCAAAACCACAACCACCAAAACCACAACCACCAGCACCACAACCACCAGTACCACAACCACCGGCACCACTACCACCAGTACCAATACCACCAGTACCACAACCACCAGCACCACTACCACCAGTACCACAACCACCAGTACCACAACCACCAGCACCACAACCACCAGTACCAATACCACCAGTACCACAACCACCGGCACCACTACCACCAGTACCAATACCACCAGTACCACAACCACCAGCACCACTACCACCAGTACCACAACCACCAGTACCACAACCACCAGCACCACAACCACCAGTACCAATACCACCAGCACCACAACCACCAGTACCACAACCACCAGCACCACTACCACCAGTACCAATACCACCAGTACCACAACCACCAGTACCACTACCACCAGTACCACAACCACCAGTACCACAACCACCAGCACCACTACCACCAGTACCAATACCACCAGTACCACAACCACCAGCACCACTACCACCAGTACCAATACCACCAGTACCACAACCACCAGCACCACTACCACCAGTACCAATACCACCAGTACCACAACCACCAGTACCACAACCACCAGCACCACAACCACCAGTACCAATACCACCAGCACCACAACCACCAGTACCACAACCACCAGCACCACTACCACCAGTACCAATACCACCAGTACCACCATCACCAGTACCAATACCACCAGCACCAATACCACCAGTACCAATACCACCAGTACCAATACCACCAGCACCACAACCACCACCGCCACAACCACCAGTACCACAACCACCAGTACCACAACCACCAGTACCACAACCACCAGTACCACTACCACCAGCACCACAACCACCAACACCACAACCACCAGTACCAATACCACCAGTACCACAACCACCAGTACCAATACCACCAGTACCAATACCACCAGTACCAATACCACCAGCACCACAACCACCAGCACCACAACCACCAGCACCACAACCACCAGCACCACAACCACCAGCACCACAACGACCAACACCACACCCACGAATACCACAACCACCAGCACCACTACCACCAGTACCACAACCACAAGTACCACAACCACCAGCACCACTACCACCAGTACCACAACCACCAGTACCACAATCACCAGTACCACAACCACCAGTACCACTATCACCAGTACTACAACCACCAACACCACAACCACCACACCTCAACCACCAGTACCACAACCACCAGCACCACTACCACCAGTACCACAACCACCAGTACCACAACCACCAGTACCACAACAACCAACACCACAACCATCAGTACCACAACTACCAGTACCACAACCAACAGCGCCACTACCAGCAGTACCACAACGACCGATACCACAACCACCACTACCACACCACCAACACCACAACCACCAGTACACAACCACCAGCACCACAACCACCACTACCACTACCACCAACTCCACAACCTCCACTACCACAACAACCAGTACCACAACCGCGACCACCACAACCACCAGCACTATACCACCAGTACCACAACCACCAACACCACAACCACCAACACCACAACCACCAGTACACCAACCATCAGTACCACTACCACCAGTACCACTACCACCAGTACCACAACCACCAGTACCACAACCACCAGTACCACAACCACCAGTACCACAACGACCAGTACCACTACCACCAGCACCACTACCACCAGTACCACAACCACCAACACCACAACCACTAACACCACAACCACCAACACCACAACCACCAGTACCACAACCACCAGTACCACAACCACCAGTACCACAACCACCAGTGCCACAACCACCAGTACCACTACCACCAGCACCACTACCACCAGTACCACAACCACCAACACTACAACCACCAACACCACAACCACCAACACCACAACCACCAGTACCACAACCACCAGTACCACAACCACCACTACCACACCACCAACACCACAACCACCAGTACACAACCACCAGCACCACAACCACCAGTACCACAACCACCAACTCCACAACCACCAACATCACAACCACCAACACCACACCCACGAATACCACAACCACCAACACCACAACCACCAGCACCACAACCACCAGCACCACAACCACCAGCACCACAACCACCAACACCACAACCACCAACACCGCAACCACCAGCACCACTACCACCAGTACCACAACCACCAGTACCACAACCACCAGCACCACTACCACCAGTACCACAACCACCAGTACCACAACCACCAGCACCACTACCACCAGTACCACAACCACCGGTACCACAACCACCAGCACCACTACCACCAGTACCACAACCACCAGTACCACAACCACCAGAACCACTACCACCAGTACCACAACCACCAGTACCACAACCACCAGCACCACTACCACCAGTACCACAACCACCAGTACCACAATCACCAGTACCACAACCACCAGTACCACAACCACCAGTACCACAACCACCAGTACCACAACCACCAGTACCACAACAACCAACACCGCAACCACCAGCACCACTACCACCAGTACCACAACCACCAGTACCACAACCACCAGCACCACTACCACCAGTACCACAACCACCAGTACCACAATCACCAGTACCACAACCACCAGTACCACAACCACCAGTACCACAACCACCAGTACCACAACCACCAGTACCACAACAACCAACACCGCAACCACCAGCACCACTACCACCAGTACCACAACAACCAACACCGCAACCACCAGCACCACTACCACCAGTACCACAACCACCAGTACCACAACCACCAGTACCACACCACCAGCACCACTACCACCAGTACCACAACCACCAGTACCACAACCACCAGAACCACTACCACCAGTACCACAACCACCAGTACCACAACCACCAGCACCACTACCACCAGTACCACAACCACCAGTACCACAATCACCAGTACCACAACCACCAGTACCACAACCACCAGTACCACAACCACCAGTACCACAACAACCAGTACCACAACCACCAGCACCACTACCAGCAGTACGACAACGACCAATACCACAACCACCACTACCACACCGCCAACTCCACAACCAGCATACACAACCACCAGCACCACAACCACCAGTACCACAACCACCAACTCCACAACCTCCACTACCACAACCACCAACACCACAACCACCAGTACCACAACCACCAGTACCGCAACCACCAGTACCACTACCACCAGTACCACTACCACCAGTACCGCAACCACCAGTACCACAACCACCAGTACCACAACCACCAGAACCACAACCACCAGCACCACAACCACCAGCACCACAACCACCAGTACCACAACCACCAGAACCACAACCACCAGCACCACAACCACCAGCACCACAACCACCAACACCATAACCACCAGTACCACAACCACCAGCACCACAACCACCAACACCATAACCACCTGTACCACAACCACCAGCACCACAACCATCTGTACCACAACAACCGGCACCACAACCACCAACACCACAACCACCAACACCACAACCACCAACACCACAGCCACCAACACCACAACCACCAACACCACAACAACCAGTACCACAACCACCAGCACCACAACCACCAGCACCACAACCACCAGCACCACAACCACCAGCACCACAACGACCAACACCATAACCACCAGTACCACAACCACCAGCACCACAACCACCAGCATCACAACCACCAGCACCACTACCAGCAGTACCACAACGACCAATACCACACCCACGAATACCACAACCACCAGCACCCCAACCACCAGCACCACAACCACCAACACCACAACCACCAACACCACAACCACCAGCACCACAACCACCAACACCACAACCACCAGCACCACAACCACCAGTACCACAACCACCAACACCACAACCACCAACACCACAACCACCAACAACACAACCACCAGTACCACAACCACCAGCACAACTACCACCAGTACCACAACCACAAGTACCACAACCACCAGCACCACTACCACCAGTACCACAACCACCGGTACCACAACCACCAGCACCAATACCACCAGTACCACAACCACCAGTACCACAATCACCAGTACCACAACCACCAGTACCACTATCACCAGTACTACAACCACCAACACCACAACCACCACACCACAACCACCAGTACCACAACCACCAGCACCACTACCACCAGTACCAGTACCACAACTACCAGTACCACAACCACCAGCGCCACTACCAGCAGTATCACAACCACCAGCACCACAACCACCAGTACCACAACCACCAACTCCACAACCTCTACTACCACAACCACCAGTACCAAAACCACGACCACCACAACCACCAGCACTATACCACCAGTACCACAACCACCAACACCACAACCACCAACACCACAACCACCAGTACCACAACCAACAGTACCACTACCACCAGTACCACAACTACCAGTACCACAACCACTGGTACCACAAACAGAAGAACCACAACCACCAGTACAACTACCACCAGTACCACTACCACCAGTACCACAACGACCAGTACCACTACCACCAGCACCACTACCACCAGTACCACAACCACCAACACCACAACCACTAACACCACAACCACCAACACCACAACCACCAGTACCACAACCACCAGCACAACTACCACCAGTACCACAACCACAAGTACCACAACCACCAGCACCACTACCACCAGTAAAACAACCACCAGTATCACAATCACCAGTACTACAACCACCAGTACCACTATCACCAGTACTACAAACACCAACACCACAACCACCACACCACTACCACCAGTACCACAACCACCAGTACCACAACCACCAGAACCACAACTACCAGTACCACAACCACCAGCGCCACTACCAGCAGTACCACAACGACCGATACCACAACCACCACTACCACACCACCAACACCACAACCACCAGTACACAACCACCAGCACCACAACCACCAGTACCACAACCACCAACTCCACAAACTCCACTACCACAACCACCAGTACCACAACCACGACCACCACAACCACCAGCACTATACCACCAGTACCACAACCACCAGCATCACAACCACCAACACCACAACCACCAGTACGCCAACCACCAGTACCACAACCACCAGTACCACTACCACCAGTACCACAACCACCAGTACCACAACCACCGGTACCACAACCACAAGAACCACAACCACCAGTACCACTACCACCAGTACCACTACCACCAGTACCACAACCACCAGTACCACAACCACCAGTACCACAACCACCAGTACCACAACGACCAGTACCACTACCACCAGCACCACTACCACCAGTACCACAACCACCAACACCACAACCACTAACACCACAACCACCAACACCACAACCACCAGTACCACAACCACCAGTACCACAACCACCAGTACCACAACCACCAGTGACACAACCACCAGTACCACAACCACCGGTACCACAACCACAAGAACCACTACCACCAGTACCACAACCACCAGTACCACAACCACCAGTACCACAACCACCAGTACCACTACCACCAGCACCACTACCACCAGTACCACAACCACCTACACCACAACCACTAACACCACAACCACCAACACCACAACCACCAGTACCACAACCACCAGTACCACAACCACCAGTACCACAACCACCAGTGCCACAACCACCAGTACCACTACCACCAGCACCACTACCACCAGTACCACAACCACCAACACTACAACCACCAACACCACAACCACCAACACCACAACCACCAGTACCACAACCACCAGACCACAACCGCCAGTACCACAAACACCAGTAACACTACCACCAGCACCACTACCACCAACACCACATCCACCAGCACCACTACCACCAGTACCACAACCACCAACACCTCAACCACCAACACCACACCCACGAATACCACAACCACCAGCACCACAACCACCAGCACCACAACCACCAGTACCACTACCACCAGTACCACAACCAATATCTATGATCTTCGGCAAATCACTGATGAGGGACGTATTTTATTACATGTTACCATGTGCTACCTGCAGTATTTTTCTCTATATTTTAATACATATATTTACCACTGCGATTCTGTGTTTTTTTCTCTCTCTCTTACTGTTCCCCCATTCTCTCTGTTTCTCCCCCTCTGTCTTGTCCGTTAACTCTTCCTCACACTTTCACTCACTCACTGTTTTTCTCCCTCTTCTCTTCATTTCATCCTGCACTCACGGACGCTATTTTTTCTCTCTCTGCTCAATGGCCTTCGTTCGTGCTGGCACTATTCTTTCTCTAAGCGCTCATATATTCACCTAGCTTACGCTAACAGAATAATTTTTGAAGCTTGTTTCTCTCCCACGGTATGCTATATTTTCTGTTGTTCTCCTGTCTCACTCGCTTTACGCGTTTTAATTGTCCTAATAACTTATTTTGGTTATTATTGCACCGAAGTGAGATATATGATTTTTAATGCAATGAAATATCTATGATCTTCGGCAAATCACTGATGAGGGACGTATTTTATTACATGTTACCATGTGCTACCTGCAGTATTTTTCTCTATATTTTAATACATATATTTACCACTGCGATTCTGTGTTTTTTCTCTCTCTCTTACTGTTCCCCCATTCTCTCTGTTTCTCCCCCTCTGTCTTGTCCGTTAACTCTTCCTCACACTTTCACTCACTCACTGTTTTTCTCCCTCTTCTCTTCATTTCATCCTGCACTCACGGACGCTATTTTTTCTCTCTCTGCTCAATGGCCTTCGTTCGTGCTGGCACTATTCTTTCTCTAAGCGCTCATATATTCACCTAGCTTACGCTAACAGAATAATTTTTGAAGCTTGTTTCTCTCCCACGGTATGCTATATTTTCTGTTGTTCTCCTGTCTCACTCGCTTTACGCGTTTTAATTGTCCTAATAACTTATTTTGGTTATTATTGCACCGAAGTGAGATATATGATTTTTAATGCAATGAAATATCTATGATCTTCGGCAAATCACTGATGAGGGACGTATTTTATTACATGTTACCATGTGCTACCTGCAGTATTTTTCTCTATATTTTAATACATATATTTACCACTGCGATTCTGTGTTTTTTTCTCTCTCTCTTACTGTTCCTCCATTCTCTCTGTTTCTCCCCCTCTGTCTTGTCCGTTAACTCTTCCTCACACTTTCACTCACTCACTGTTTTTCTCCCTCTTCTCTTCATTTCATCCTGCACTCACGGACGCTATTTTTTCTCTCTCTGCTCAATGGCCTTCGTTCGTGCTGGCACTATTCTTTCTCTAAGCGCTCATATATTCACCTAGCTTACGCTAACAGAATAATTTTTGAAGCTTGTTTCTCTCCCACGGTATGCTATATTTTCTGTTGTTCTCCTGTCTCACTCGCTTTACGCGTTTTAATTGTCCTAATAACTTATTTTGGTTATTATTGCACCGAAGTGAGATATATGATTTTTAATGCAATGAAATATCTATGATCTTCGGCAAATCACTGATGAGGGACGTATTTTATTACATGTTACCATGTGCTACCTGCAGTATTTTTCTATATATATATATATATATATATATATATATATATATATATATATATATATATATATATATATATATATAAAGAACGGAGCAAGCGGTTATCAAACAATTTTCTAAATAAATCAAAATACGATTTAAATAATCACCTGTTCTATTGCTGTTACCGACGGTTTCACCATTCCAAATATTGGGAATCCAGAGAATTTCCAATGGAAAGAAATGAAGATCCATTTCTTTCCATTGGAAATTCTCTGGATTTCCAATATTTGGAATGGTGAAACCGTCGGTAACAGCAATAGAACAGGTCATTATTTAAATCGTTTATTAATTTATTTAGAAAATTGTTTGATAACCGCTTGCTCCGCTCTTTTTATATTGTTCTGGTATCTCAAATTAGTACCATCGAACCACAAATATTATAAACATCTTGCATATTTCTACAAGTACTTAGTGCCTGTTGAAGTATTCATCCACTTTTCTATATATATATATATATAACGAAGGAAATGTGGTAAGGAACCAGATGGACCATAACGCACCAAAGTACTCAATACTTAGGGTAGTAGAGTGGGTAATAGGAACAAGTATGACCCCGACGGCAGAGCTCAAGCCGTTTCGACGGCTAATTCTGGACATCGCATGGTGCGGGTGAAAAAACTTGAGCTTGGCGGAAAAGTCTGGGTAAGGCGTGGTAGGGTCTGAAAGTGCTCTACTACGGAGATAGGAGTTAGATAACGAAGGAAATGTGGTAAGGAACCAGATGGACCATAACGCACCAAAGTACTCGATACTTAGGGTAGTAGAGTCGGTAATAGGAACAAGTATGACCCGACGGCAGAATTAGCCGTCGAAACGGCTTGAGCTCTGCCGTCGGGGTCATACTTGTTCCTATATATATATCTATCTATCTATATATATTTATATATATATATATATATATATATATATATATATATATATATATATATGTATGTATGTATGTAAAAGGTAAACAGAAATAACAACACAATCGGTACAGTATACAGTATATGGAAGAGATATATTAGGTTAATGCTTGATATAGCAGGAAGGCGGTCTTAATATATATATATATATATATATATATATATATATATATATATATATATATATATATACTTAGGTTAATAGGAGTTAGGTATTGTATACCCGTGTCCCATTAAGGTATTGGTAGCATAATAATTAGCTCTATGCTTTGGAGCAGAGCCGTATATATGATAAAGAACACAAGAGCGTCTACAACATCAAAAGATTTTTATTGGCTTACAATGTTTCTTCCTTACGTAACCGTAGGATTCGTCAGAGCTATAAAAGGGGTTTGATTGGTGTTATGGACTCTACCAACCAAACATTCAAGAACAAAGAGTAAAGAGAGTAAAGAGCAAAAGTAGGGGACGATAAGACTAATTTTGGTGCGGGAGGGTGGGGTGTGGGTCCTTGTTTACTAGCTGCGGTCATAATCACATTTGATCATATTTCTCTATCCCGTTTTCTCCCCACATAATTATAATATTTTTATTTTTATTTGAAAAAATCGGTTTTTTTACATTGTGTTTTCCCCTCCAAATATTCGCTTATATTTCTTTATATATTCTCTATATATTTTTTTACATATATATATATATATATATATTTTATCTTTATTATTTCCACTTTTATCCTCCTTTATATTTTACCTTATTCTTACTTTTATACCTTATTATAGTGTAATCTTCCCCATGCCTTATTATACACTATTAATTATAGATTATTATTATTACTTTTTTTCCATTTCTAATTACCTCATGTACCTTCTCCTCCGTTATATATATATATATATATTGTATGCCCTTTGTGTTTGTGTAGCCTCTGCACACCCTCTGCACCATACTATCGACGCCACCCCATCTATGGTTCAGCTAACCACTCGACTCCCGGGAATGAATATGACCGCAGCTAGTAAACAAGGACCCACACCCCACCCTCCCGCACCAAAATTAGACTTATCGTCCCCTACTTTTGCTCTTTACTCTCTTTACTCTTTGTTCTTGAATGTTTGGTTGGTAGAGTCCATAACACCAATCAAACCCCTTTTATAGCTCTGACGAATCCTACGGTTACGTAAGGTAGAAACATTGTAAGCCAATAAAAATCTTTTGATGTTGTAGACGCTCTTGTGTTCTTTATCATATATATATATATATATATATATATAAATATATATATATATATATATATATATATATATATATATATATATATATATGTGTGTGTGTGTGTGTGTGTGTGTGTGTGTGTGTGTGTGTGTGTGTGTGTGTGTGTGTGTGTGTGTGTGTGTGTAAGCAAAAGGGATATTTAATTTGTTAGAAATTCAACAAATATAAATGTTTGTAACTGATTCAAAGCACTCGACAGATTTCTGGAGTATAATATTCAATGATATTAAATAAATGGAAACTATATTTAGAAAAGCATATTTATTCTATTATATATATTTCAAGGGTACCAACACTTTGGTACGCTCTCATCAGATAAAATACAAAGTTTGTTTTATAAATATCGAAATAACCAGGAAGAACTTAACGGTTCAAGTTTTACCTGTGTGTATACATATATGTGTGTGTGTATATATATATATATATATATATATATATATATATATATAAATGGAATAGAATGAAACGAAATTTCATTTCTCACTCTTAGTACGGCAATTACTTAATACATATATATATATATATATATATATATATATATATATATATATATAACGAAGGAAGTGTGGTAAGGAACTCGTTGGACCATAACGAACCAGAGTACTCAATGCTCAAGCTAGTAGAGTTTCGACAGCTATTTCTATGGTCTAGAAATAGCCGTCGAACCGGCTTGAGCTCTGCCGTCGGGGTTATGCATTTCATATATATATATATATATATGTGTGTGTGTGTGTGTGTGTGTGTGTGTGTGTGTGTGTGTGTGTGTGTGTGTGTGTGTGTGTGTGTGTGTGTGTGTGTGTGTGTCTGGATGGTAAGAATCGATCTTATAACAACTCTTAACTCAGATCTTATATTGCATCTATATAACCGTACAAGCACGCAAAATGTGGGTACATTTGTCTAGACAATCTCTTAGCCTTGACTTATATATATGTGTGTGTGTGTGTGTGTGTGTGTAAGTATAAGCTGCTCGTTGTTTTTCTTCGCTCGCAAAAATCCTCATTAAAACTCCAATTTCTTTGTTTAAAAACCAGTTTCCAAGCCTTGTAAACGAAAGGTATCCGCATATTAATGTTTGTAAGATCTAACGTTTCTAAGTACCGTTTGTATTTTTCTGTATTCTATTCATATTATGATGCAATTCTGAAATATATCTTCACACGTGATAATACATTATTTCAAATAAACATCTAAATTAAGTAAACGTTTCATAATCTTTTCTAAGTTAGATAAATTGTGGCAATTTTTCTTTTTAAATACTGGTTAAAAAACATTTCTCTTTTAATTTTTCTTTCATTATTTTCCCTCATTTTTTAGTTTGAAATTCTTAAATAGTAAATTTAACTGCTAGACAGAATATGTAAAAAGCTGTTGCTTTTCATATATTTTATTTATCTAATTCTCGAACTACAGAGATATCAACAATATTGGTATTTCATGTATTTCTATTAATATATATTTATTTTCTGATATTTTTCGTTAAAGTATTTTAGTTATTGAAATTGCATGGTAAGTATTTCGTTTTATCTATTTAATTAATTATTAAAATATTATAATAGATGAATGTATGTATAGTATATTTGGCAATATACCGTATGTTTAATTAAAAACATTTAGAAGACCATACGCTATCAGTTTTAAAATAGTGACTATGTCACTTACTTCTTTTCGGCAAAAGAAGGGACAGAAGCTGGCAGTCTGTTTCCCGCTGGTTGGTGATCATCAGAGCCACGTACTCCACTACTTCCGCCGAAAATTATAGAAGCTGGATTCTTATAGAATTCTAATTTATTATTTGGTATTTTTTTTTATATTTGAGGTAGGTATTTTTATTTTATTTCCTTTTTTATTAGTTATCAAAATATTAAGGTTATTTACTTTAAGATGAGGAGCTAAAAACTAGAAATTAAAAATTGTTTGTTTCTTGTGAAATCCCAGCAAAACTCACCACAATGAGAACAATGCTTATGAAAATTACAATAAAAATCAACGAAACTGGAAAGTGAAAGAATTGGAGAAAGTGCTCACAGCTTAGAGCTGGACAATGGGTCCCATGTAAAGAATGTACCAGAAAGAGAAGCCAAGGCTATAAAAAAACACAAAGACGAACCCTAAAGCCTTCTTAAAATTGACAAAATAAGCCGCCTCAGTAAACCACGGAATAGGGCTGCTGGCCTGAGATAGTTTCCAAGAAATCCCCCTGCGGGCTCTCTTCCAAAGCCCCCTTGCAACTGGTAAACTACACGGAAAACAAAAAGAGGAGGCATATGAGAGGAAGTAGGGCAGATGGTAAAAACTACAGACCTTGATCTCACATATCATAAAAGTCATGAAACGAATCATCAGAAGGAAACTGTTTACTTTTCTAAAGAGAAATTATCTTGTAACTGACACCCAGCATCAGTACAAGTTGCCTTATATATATATATATAATTGTTTCTACTTTTGGCACAAGGCCACCAATTACCCAGTACATTACTGGTGCTTTATTTTATCGACCCCATAAGGATGAAAGGCAAAGTTAACCTCGGCGGAATAATGAAAATAAAATGTTACGGGCGAAAGATGGTAATATCCATCATCAGTTGTCTGCTAGGAATCAACGATATTTCTTCGCGTTAGAGACAAGATATCTCAACCTATGGCGATCAATAACTGAACTAAGTTATTGGGTATATATATATATGGGGGAGGGGTATATTAAGGTTGTGAACATGCTTTCCAAAATCCAGTGAGTAAGATAATAATTACAGCTTCTGCAGACATACTATAAATCTACATATATACCAGTAATTATTGATACACGTGGCTGTGTTAGTAAATATCTAAGTGACAATCTAAAATACCTATGGTTTTTAGACAAAGAAAGTGGGGTGAGCTAACATGCAATTTACGACTACAATCTATAAATGTGGATCAGAGGAGGAGGAGGAGGAGGAAGAGGGGGAGGAGAAGAAGAAGAAAAAGAAAGAAGAAGAAGAAGAATGTAGAGACAGGAGCGGATGTCTGTAAGAGAAGTTTCCTTATCACTATTACACTGTTTCCATAATACCGGACGGAGAAGAGCTAGAGGTACAACTGTCGTCTCTATGTGATTAAATCTTGACCACATTATTAGATGTAGCATGGCCGGAGTTGAGGAGAGGTCTAACTGTAATTTAGATTATGAAATGGCTGCCTTCGTCTGGAAATAAGGATCTTACTGAATGGAGCCGGAATAAACAGTGTTATAATTACTTCAGAACAAACGCATACACACACATAAACACATACACACCCATACACGCACACATATACAAATCACAAACACACACTAAACACACCCAAAACACACACAAACACACACACATACCACACCAACCGCACACATACACACAAAACCCATACACAAAAACATACAAAGAAAAACACACGCCAAAAAACACATGCACAAAAACACATACAGCAGACACACAAAAAAATCACACACATACATGAAAAGTCGCATACACAAAAATACACACACAACATACACACACAAAAAATTCACATACATACACAAAAGCACACACACAACATACATACAAAAACATTCACACACATAAACATAAACTCACACACAACATACACACAGAAAACATTCACACACATACACATATAAATTGAGATTGTCGGACGAAGGCAACTATGTTTTCATTGGTCGTTCCATTGCTATTATCTCGCAGTCACAAGTTCTGGCAGAAGGGGGGGGGGGAGTATTAAACTCAGAACAGGACCGCATCATTTACCGCAATGCGTCAAATTCAATGCTATAACAACTCTACCAACTTATTGCCTCTGGATTGGTACTTTATTTATCGACCCAGAGAGGATGATATACAAAGTTGACTTTGGCGGCATTTGAACTCAAAATGCACTGAACCAGAATAAATACCACACCATCAAATCCTTAGTCTTAACAACTCTTCCAACTCACCGTAAACTCAATAAGCTATGTCAATCCAATGCAATCCAGAACCTTCTGTTAGAGGAGCCCCTCTCTGGTTTACATCCACCGCTTTCTGTTTGGTTTTGGTTTTGGTCATGTGAGGGGTGTAGCCGTTCTAACCAAGCTTCACAAATTGCGGTTTAGTGATACTATAGGGCGGTGGATTAGCAGTATCGGTAGAGGGTAGGACGCCATGCTTTGCAGCAAAGAGTTAACTTTGCCATGCTTTGCAGCAATGGTTAACTTTGCCTTTCATCCTTACGGGGTCTATAAAATAAAATACCAGTAATGCACTGAGTAATTGCTGGCCTTGTGCTAAAAGTAGAAATAACTATTTAACCCTTAGTTGGAGTGGGTGGCCGTTGACTCTGAAGAGTTCATCTGCCCCTCTAAAAGCTCTTGTTTTTGTGCTGTTGTGGTTCCACTTGCCCTCATTACCGGACCAGGGTCTGGTGGGGGAGTTGTTTAGTCGCCGACCATTCGACCATGAAACAGGTTGTACTGAGTTACATGGTACCAGTAGCAGGCAGAAGACGTTATGTACATACCATTAAAATTGATTGATACATATTTCATACTTCTATATCCTTATAAATGTAATTTAGCAAATGTGACGTGAATTTAATAAACACTGATTATTTCGTACTGACGATGCTTAAAGAATTGGAAACTGTCGTGTACAAATACGAGAATATCACAAGAAACATGTAACAGAAATTTGAATTTGAATAAATATTCAGTGAAAAATAAATTTGATTTAATATATAACCTTTTAAAAGTAATTAATATGGTAGTCTTTTCAACCAGTTCCCTACCTTGCGAAAGAACTGAAGATGGCCAATGAAAGATAGCCAATGAAAACGAAGCTTATAAATAAATAATTTTGTAAGGAACAATTCCTGTTCTTTTGAAAGAATTTCATTTGAAATTTTAAAAGAAAATCGCAAGAGGAATATCTTGAGAGAATATAGAAAATATGTTTTTAGTTCAACGAAAATCTAATTCTGGTTCATGCGGATCTGCCATTCTATCTTTTCAAACCTTATTAGAAGTTTGAGTTTTCTCGTTATAATTTTAACTGGTTAATTATAGCATATCTATTATAATTATTTCTTTTACAAAGCAAAATTTATTCTAGAAAAACAAGCAAGTATATTACAATTCTGTTTTGGAAAGCCGTATGTATATTCAGCAAATAAATGGTAGTGAGATTTTAAAGCGATTTAATAAATTCTAGCATTTAAATAATTCTAGCATATATTTGGAAACTACAAACACAACACTATCCAAAAAATGAGTAGAAGCTACTCATGATTTTAGTTTCTATTATATATAATATATTTCAAAAGTCAGTAAGATTTTGTTTATTAGGAGTGTTCATTTTTTTAGTGAGGTGTATGAAAGTACTTTTATAAGGAATTCTATTAATATCTCACAGGCCAACCAGCATCAATATTGGGAGTTGGAAGGTTACAAGGGCGTATACACACATTCACACACACACATATCTATACACACACACACATATCTATACACACACACACACATATATATATATATATATATATATATATATATATATATATATATATATATATATATATATATATATATATTGTTATGCTTTGGGAGGATCATGTTGCCAATAAGAAACACACGCACCAGTTGCTTTCACTCCAATTTATTATAAATTAAATTATAAATTTAAAAATTTATAAATTTCCGGTTGGTTGGTTGGTTCCACAACCGGATGGTTGTTCATATATTGTCAAAGTTCTTTCGTCACACATTCTGTGATCTCTTCAGTGACTGGGGATTCTTTTCTTTGTTTTGTGCCTCTCCTTTGTTCAGTCCTACGCCATCTTGTTTTTGTGTGTGTTGTGTGCTTAGTTTGCGCATGTGTTACATCCGGGTGTCTGTGTGTGTTTTTATTTGTTTATTTACATGTTACTGGTTGGTTGGTTGTTCTATGTGTGTGTTTTCATTTTGTCCTTAATTGTAAGTTGTGATGTTGCTATTCCATTCATATTTTCTATTTAATTTTGGTTGGAGTTCATTTATATTTATTGCCTCTGTGATTTGTCTAAACATTGTGTCTTTTCTGTGTGTAGATTCTATTTTTATTTCTATGTTCTCTAATTTGCCCTTATGTTCTATTTTAGCATGTTGGTGGAGTACAGATGACTCTTTACTATCTTGAAGCTCTCGCCAGTGTTCATTTAATCGTTCTCCTATACTACGAGCTGTCTCACCTATGTACACTATATTCTTATCTTTACATTGTCCTTCAGTACATCTTATGCTATATACTATGTTTCTAGTTTTACAGTTAATATAGGGGCTTAGTTTACAGATCTTCATTTCTTATCTATACAGGGATATATAAGAATTGTATAATCATTTTCATTATTTTTACTTTACTTGGACTACATTTTATTTTTCATATCTATCCTTTGTGATCCTGTCTCTATTTTTGTACTCCTAAAGAAGGGCTACAGCCCGACACGTCGAACTTACTTTACCCTTTTCCATATAAGGCGTGAAACTAATACGAGTTTTGTATCTCTATTTGTCGTTTCCTTGAACTATATATATATATATATATATATATATATATATATATATATATATATATATATATATATATATATATAATAGGAAAATGTTCAAGACCCCGACGGCGGAGCTCAAGCCGTTTCGACGGGTATTTCAGTCCAGAAATAGCCGTCGAAACGGCTTGACCTCTGCCATCGGTGTCTTGAACATTTTCCTATTACCCTAAGTATTGAATACTCTGGTGCGTATGGTCCACCTGGTTCCTTACCACACTTCCTTTGTTATATATATATATATATATATATATATATATATATATATATATATATATTTAAGAGTTAAACAAGATTCAGTGAATACATCAAAGAATGAGTTTTACATGACTACCTTGATTAAATTTTAACCATCTACCATGTCAGGGTATGTCATGTATCATTTTATTTTATCTGATGAGGACGTACTGTTGAACTTAATTCAGTACCTCTGAAATATGTATAATAAAATATAATTGATCACAAGAATATCTATTTTGTTAATATTTTGAATTAATATATATATATATATATATATATATATATATATATATATATATATATATATATATATGAATAAAGTTAGTCCTTCATCAGTGATCTTCCAACCATCATTGGTATTTCATCGCTTTAAAGACCTTATACCTCCGGTTGGTGCGAGCAACGGTTAAAGAAAGCGTTGGGACACGTAAATAAGGGGAACGAGCGAGACTGTAAACAATCAAAAATGGTAATGCAACGAAAAGTGAGGAAGTAGGAGTCAAGTCCCAGAATTCTATGAATATAAGCTCTGTGAAATCGTGGACGAGAGAGAATAAAGACCATCAAACCTAGTCGAAATGTGAGCAAGGAAAGAATTTTGCACAGGTCAAACGGGAGGAAGAAGGAGTCTAGTCCCTGAATTCGGTGAACATAAGTTCTGTGAAATCGTAGACAAGAGAGAAAAAAAAGGAACAACCAACCTGGTCAAGTGTGCGCGAGGAAAGAATTTCGGACAAGTCAAACGGGAGGAAGTAGGAGAGGGAGTAGCAGAGAGTGAGTGAGTGACCAGGTTGGTTGTTCCTTTTTTTTCTCTCTTGTCTACGATTTCACAGAACTTATGTTCACCGAATTCAGAGACTAGACTCCTTCTTCCTCCCGTTTGACCTGTGCAAAATTCTTTCCTTGTTCACATTTCAACTAGGTTTGATGGTCTTTATTCTCTCTCGTCCACGATTTCACAGAACTTATATTCATAGAATTCTGGGAGTCGACTCCTTCTTCCTCTCTTTTCGTTGCATTACCATCTTTGATTGTTTACAGTCTCGCTCGTTCCCCTTATTTACGTGTCCCAACGACTTTCTTTAGCCGTTTTCGGACCACCAACTGGAGGTATATGGTCTTTAAAGCGATGAAATACCAATGAAGGTTGGAAGATCACTGATGAAGGACTAACTTTATTCATATGTAACCCATTTGCAACCACGCAGCACGTCTTGTTTATATATATATATATATATATATATATATATATATATATATATATATACGTGCGTGTGCGTGTGTATGTGTGTGTGTTGTGTGCGTGTGTGTGTTTGCCTGTATGTATGTATAGATAGATAGATAGATAGATAGATAGATAGATAGATAGATAGATAGCAAAGTTGCAGCAAAAAATAAATGAAATATGTTGGAATGGACGAAGAAAAGCTTCTATTTTCCTCTTCAGAATACCTGTGGGCAATACAGTTTCGTGCATTAGAGTAGTATTGCATAATATTGAGCTCAGATTGCACGGCAGCTTAGAAGAAAGCACATGAAAGTTGCATATTAGACACTACAACAAAAGAGACAGGGGACAACTGCGTGTCCTTCGACTGGAAACATATGTATATATATATATCTAAAGAGATGTCAACATGAATGAACCTATTATTTTTATCTAAAGACATTTTTTCCAATTCCACCCCTCCCGTCATTTCAATCTATCTTATTTCTCCTTCTTTCTTCTGATGAAGGACTAGCGTCTGATACGTTAATATACCAGGGTTTAAAGTAGGAGTTAAAAAGGATTTGGAACTGCCATGAAATCAAGGTCGTCCCGATTGTCACAGGCGCACGAGGTACTATCTCAAAGAGTTTCCAAGGATGGTTAAAGAAAATTAGTCCAGCTCCGCTTTTTGGAACACTTCAAAAGGCATGCTTGCTGGGAACAGCAAGAACCCTCCGATACGTCCTAAATGTCTGAGGATGCAGGTAGCGGCTTGATATTCATTTCAACAGACTTTCCAGTTAAATAACATCAATGACTGAGACTCAAAGAACAATAATTATAATAATAATATTAATAATAATAATAATAATAATAATAATAATAATAATAATGATTTCTTTATTAACCACAAGGGTTTACATAAAGTAGACATTAAGGACAGTGCAGGACAATGCAGGATGGTACAAATGGGCATTTCTGCGTGTAAAAAACAAAAACAGAGGATGTAACAAAAATAACAATGAAAAATTCCCCAATAGGGGGGAGACTTCGGAGGGACATTTGTGGAGAAAGCCCAGTAAAAAGCCACAATGACCCTGACCACCAAGGCAAGTGCCCTCTCCCAGTTTTCCACCTTTAATTTACAGATATATGCTCAGAGTAGGCCCATTCACTCGGGCCATTCTTGCTTCTCTCACCCATCTTTCAACAAAATGCTGGGAAGAGAGCACTTCCCTCTCTACTCTGATTTTCCTTTTCAAATGAAATATGAAAAAGTCAATCAGAGCATCACCGAAGAGGTAAGTGCTCGTCTTCAGCCCTTTCAAACGTGTCCACCATACTATCTCTTTCGCCATGGCCACCAGGCAGATAAAAACTGCCTGCCCTTCCCGGCTAAAGGAGGAGGGCGGGGCAATCCTCACGATGGACTCAGATGATAGCCGGATCCGTCCTAAACGCGACAGCAGGTGTTCGACATAAACCCACAAGTCAGCAATTTTCGGACACTGGACGAGTGCGTGCAGGACGGTTTCGTCGCCCTGCGCGCATCTCGGACATGCCCGGCTGACGGCACCTCCATGCCTGTAGAGTTTATCCCGAACTGGCAAGGCTCCTCGGTAGCACTGCCAGGCCAGAGATTTCTGGAAGTTGTCCATAGGCCCTGGCCCGAAAGTTCTTCCGAAGAGATTGGCTAGTTGATTTTCGTCGACGCCTAGAGTTTCCCCAAGTACGTCGTCGCTCTTCCCCTCCACTAATCCTCTATAGAACGCCGAGGTGGAGTTTCCACCGATCACATTGCCCGATTGGTCGAGGGCTGTGAGCGCCTGAAGACATTCCAGTCTCCAGGCGCTCCCTCTCGGTCTTCGCTTGACCCAGGACTGCAGCTCCGTCAAGGAAACGAGCTGGGGAAACACGCGTCTAGCAAACGGCGACCACACCTGATCACCGTCGAGGAAGAGGTGGAGATGTCGTAGCCTGAGCGCGTGCCTGCGCATCATCAGCCACGGCATGCCCAGCCCTCCACGTAGCGGGTGTTGACAACAGATGGACCGCCTGACCATCGGAGCGCGTCCCTTCCACAAAAAGCGAAAGAGCAAACGCTCCAGCACAGTCAGGCGAGGCTTAGGACAAGGTACGACGGTCAGGCGGTAGCAGATGACGGACGCGATGTACGCGTTAGCCACCTCCGCTCGACCTTTCAGGGATAGCTTCCTCTCGGCCCATTTCTGGGTGAGAGAAGCCACCCTGCTTGTCACCTCGTCCCAGTTTTTGTCCGTCTGGAGGTCCGGACCGAACCAGACCCCTAGCAATTTAACCGGTCCGTCCGTCCAGCGTCCGACGACGCTGTTGGACGGCATGGACCTGCCTCTCCAGGTGCCGAGCTGCAGGCCCACTGACTTTTCCTGGTTGATCATTGCTCCTGTCACCGCTTCGTATTCTCTTAGTGTAGTGCCGATCGCCTCGATGTGTTTGGCGTTCGACACCACTACGGTGACATCGTCCGCATATGCTGATACGGATCTTCCGCATCCTAGTTCGCGCGGGACCCCCCTCAACGTCTCCAGTTTGTGCAGTAATGGCTCGAGAGTCAATACGTACAAGAGGGACGAGAGGGGACATCCTTGGCGGACCGAGCGCATGATGTTGAACGGTTCCGACAGGTGACCGTTCACTCTCACCACAGAGCAGATGTCGCTGTGCATGGCAGCGATCCAGCCTCTGAAGACGGGCCCAAAGCCAGCCGCCCTCAGGACTGCCGCTAGGTAACGATGGTCGACCCTATCGAAAGCTTTCGACTGATCTAAATTGATCAAGGACCCACCCGTGCCAGGTTCCCTAGCTACCCTCTCTACGATGTATCGCATGAGGTGGAGGTTGTCGTGGATGGATCTGTCGGGAATGGCGCATGTCTGCGCCTCTCCCACCAGACCACCAACGACAAGCGCCAACCTCTTTGCTAGCACCTTGGCCAAAATCTTAAACTCTGTGTTTAGCAGAGTTATGGGCCGGAAATTGTCTATGTTATCCCCCTTGTTCGGATCCTTTCTCAGCAGTGCCACCGCTCCTCGGCTCACAGAACTGGGAATTCTCCCGTTCTGTTGCCAGTTGCAGTAGACGTCCGCCAAGAGGCCTCCGAACAAGTCTGGCATCTGTACGTAAAGTTCATAGGGCAGACCATCCAAACCAGGCGATTTACCCCTTGTGCAGCCAGTCATTGCCTCCCTTACTTCAGCGGCTGTTATCGGCTTTTCGCAACACTTCGCCTCAGTGGCCGAGAGCCGCGGCAGTCCGTCGAGGTAGACACTAAAGTCCATCCCTCTACCCGGCCCCCCGCTGCCCCCGAACAGCTGAGCGAAGTGTCGCTGAAAAGCTTCACACATTTGCCCGGGATCGAGTAGCATGCGCCCGTCGTGGTCCACCAAAGACCGGATCGTGGCTTTGTTGCCACGACGCGCCTCCGCCACTCGGGCCCATTGAACGGCTTTCGTCCCCTCGTGTCTGAGAGCACGCACCCTAGCTCTGACAACGCAGCCTTCGTGCTTTGCATTGAAGAATTGGTCAAGGGCCAATTTCGCCGCAAGCACGTCGGTCGCAATGCCTTTGCTAAGCGCCTCGTCTAATTTTCTAACTAGTTCTCCCTCTGCTCTATTTTTCTCTATTGCTAAAGCCTTACTAAACCTAATCGATTCTATTCTAATCGCTCTTTTCAGAGCAAACCACCACTTGTTGTTGACGATGGCCCCCGTCAACGCCCGCTTAACTAGTTCGCTAATCCGGTCTCTGTAGGCCTTGCGCGCTGGTAAGGACGCGTTTAGCTTCCAGTAGCCGGGTCCTCGTCTATGAAGCCTATCTAAGTCAAGCACACAGATCACGAATTTGTGGTCCGTGTAGCTGACTATCTTGAATTGTGGACAGCCTATGCTAGACCTATCTATTTCCCTACAAAATACTCTATCTAGATATGATCTGGATGACCCTATGCGGTTTGTCCAAGTCCACATTGGCACATTCGGGAAATCCAATCGGTACCTGTCAGACAGTTCAAAACGCCTGAGCAGGTTGGTGAGGCTCTTGCACCCTCCACCCCTATCCGCCAATCCCACACAGTCCCAGCGTGCATCTAAGATCCCGTTCCAGTCGCCCACTAACACTAAAGAGCGGGACGTTCCAAGAAAGGTCTCCAGACGCCGGAAGAAATCAGGCCGCCCTGCTCCTGTCGGGGCATAGACGGCCACTAGCCTGAAAGCTTGCCCGTCTCCGCTGGTCACGTCCAGCACCACCAGCTTACCCTCTGGGTCCAGGAAGATGGCCCGTATGGCGAGATCCAAACCTCTCCGAAAAAGCACAGCAACTCCTCCACCCGATCCAGGACGGCTGGGAGATGCGTACACATCGTAGCCGCCGAAGATCGGTACGAAGGCCCGTGCTTCGGAGATTCTGGTCTCGCTGATGGCCACTACATCTATGTTTAGTGACCTGAGGTCGTTGAGCAGGTGACCCTGCTTCCATGACGACCCCAAGCCACGCGCATTTATGCTGCCTATTCTGAGTGAGGTCATGTTTAAAATAGAGTGGAAAAGATGGGAAAGACCACTTACCGTACTTTTGGTAGAGGAGGGATGGTTTTTACATCCCTTTTCACTTGATCGTCTGGTGAAGGGACCGTTGAATCGTCCCTTCGGCTGGTCGTCGGCTCTTCTAAGAGAATGTCTGAGTATACTCTTCGATTGATGGTTCCTCCTAGGTCCCTGAAATCACCAACCGCGTTGGGGAATTTCGTTTTAATGTTTGTGTATTGTTTCTGTGCTATTTTTAGCAGTCTTATGTTAGTTGGCGTTTTGATTGGTGCTGGTATTATGTAGTCCTGTTGTGAAATGTCTGTGTGTTCAATTATGTAAGTCATTAGTTTCTTGTTGTGTGTATTTATTGCCGTGCATTTGTTTTTCTGGGGGTGGGGTGTGGTTCTGCTATTTTCTTGTCGTTGTTGCTGGGTGTGTGTGTTTTGTTGTTGTGTTTGCGATGTTGGTGCTTGTGGTGGTGGTGTTGAAGGTGTTGTTGGCGGTGGGGTTGTCGCCGGTGGTGATGGTGGTGCTAGTGTGGGTGGTGATGGTGTTGGTGTTGTTGCTGCTGTGGGTCTCTTTGCAGTAGACTTTACCCTTTTCTCATTTCTTTCCTCCCTTTTCAAAGGCGACGATGCGCTGCTTCTGCGTTTGTGCCTTCTTGCGACCTTTTGCCATCCCTCTCCCACCTCACACTCCATGTCTGATTCTGTGAGGTCGGGGAGGGGTACCAGCTCCACTCTTTCACTTGTTGTTGTTGGTGATGTTTGCACTGGAGTCTCTGTTGCAGCTGCATTTGGTATTGCTGTTGTTGTTGTTAATATTTCCACTGCTGCTGCTGTCTTTGATTTCCGTGGAGTGGGTATGGGTGCCACGGACCTATCGTTCCTGGTTGCCGCTTGTCCTGTTGCTGGTAGCCGTGGAGCCGGATTCGGAAGGAGGGGGGGTTTTCTCCTTTCTCAGGGTCTTCTCGTTGCAGAAGGCCCTGAGGTGAGTCTTCGATCCACAGCGAAAGCATTTCGGGCGTTTGCCCTCAAAACTTATGGGCAGTTGAGTGCCGTTATCGAAGTCTATCACATCCGGGATAGCTTCGATGCACTCCTGGTTGGTTTGGATTAGCATCTCAATGGAGGAGCCGACCCAATCTTCTCTTACTTTTTTCTGTACTTGCAGTACAGTTGTTTTGTCCTCGATTCCGACGAGGACAGACGCGGCCAGCCAAGAAGGGGTCATTCCGGGGGGGACGTGGGTCAGTTTGACCCTCACAATTTTTTGCCCGCAGTAGGAGGGCACCAACACCATTTCCTCGCTCCTTAGGGTCACTACTGATTGGGCCTTTGCCTCCTGGGGTGTGGCAAAAAGTACGTCAACGGTGGCGTATTTTTTGCCTCGGGTGATGTGCGTTTTCCTCTGCCACACAGACCCCAAGGCTTTTTGTATTTGGGCCTCTGTGGCTCTTTCCACCCTACGGGATTTTGTACTTACTGTACGGTACGTGACCGTACAGTGCTCTTGGGTTTCGAAAAAATTTTTCGCTGCCTTGCAGATTGCTCGGTGTCCGTTCTTTGTCACCATCTTCTTCGCTTCCTCTAATTCCTCATTTGTTATGAGGATTGTTTCCAAGTTTTTCGCAATACCTGCAAATGAGATTGGTTTTTCTCTGCTGTTGTTGTTGTCGTCAGAGCTGCTGGTACTTTTGTTGTTGCTGCAGGTACTACGACTACTGCCTCCGCCGCTGTTGCTGTGGTTGTTGTTGGTGTTGCTGCTGCTAATGCTGTTGTTGTTTATGCTGCTGGTGATGCTGTTGCGGCTGCTACTGTTGTTTTCATTGTCACTGTTGCTGTTGTTATTACGGCTGCTACTGCTATTATTCCTGACGTCAGACGAATGAACTGGGTTTTCGTATTTCCCGCACACCTGTTTCGTCGCTGTCGTCGTCGTCGTGGAGAAACCTTGCACGCTTTGCACGAGACTTTTCTTTTCTTTCGTCGCTTGCGAAAGAGAAGGGAGGGAGAGAGACACATTTAAAGAAGGGAGGGAGAGAGACAATCTTCTCTCTGCTGTAGTGATGATTGAGGAAGAAGAAGACGGAATGAGTGGGAGTGACGTATGAAATTTCTTTTTCGTAGCCATGTTTTTTTGTTTAAAATGAAATTTTGGGTACAAAACCCCAATAACTGGTTATTTAACCCCGAAGGGCCAAATAACGGACAGAAAGACCCCTCTCACGAGGAGGAGGGTGTCTTTATCAACAATTTGGTTCAAGTTTTAAACAATTTACAATTGTTTTAACGGTTAAAAATTACTATACCTTACAGAGCCGAGCCTCCGTCAACCATGGCATTCAATAATAATAATAATAATAATAATAATAATAATAATAAAATTCGAAAATTCTTAACCATGCACAGAATGCATCACCCTAAGGCAGATACAGATAGAATATATCTCCCTAGGAAAAAAGGAGGACGTGGGTTAATCCAGTTAGACATTGCGTTGAAAACTGCAACAATTGGATTATCTACATATCTAAGGGAATCACATGATTGGATGATCAAACTCGTTTTGAAACACGAAAGCATCAAAAGATCATACTCCATTACAAAAGATGCACAAAGATACAGTAATGGACTACACATTTCAGAAGTCCCATTTACTGCTGAAATGGAAAACACAGAAAAAGCAAAGCAGGTAAAAGTAACTGCAAAGAAAGAACTGCTACAGAAACTGGCTTAGAAATGGCAAGAAAAGCCTCTGTATGGAAAATACCCAGAACGAGCTAACAATCCTGATGTTGACAAAACTTTAACCCATCAGTGGTTGGCATCCTCTGGACTGAAATCGGAGACTGAAGGACTGATTATATCAGCACAAGATCAGTGTCTGCCAACAAAAAATTACCAAGCCAACATAATAAAAAATGGATGCAGCCCATCCTGCCGTGTATGTAAAAAACAACCAGAGACCATTGACCATATCATTTCAATGTGCAGTCCTATAGCTCCAACCGAATACCTAAACAGGCATGACAGAGCTGCACAATACATACATTGGATAATGTGTAAGCATTTTGACCTGCCCCATCAAAAGAATTGGTGGGAGCATCAACCACCTCCCATACTAGAAAAAGATCATATCTCAATCTTGTGGAACTTTAGCATCGAAACAGACCGAAAAATAGATGCAAATAGACCTGATATAATATTGAAGGACTTTAAAAAGAGGGTATGCCTGCTAATTGATATGTCCGTTCCAATAGACAAGAATGTATCTATAAAAACATTTGAAAAAGTGAGCAAGTATAAGGACCTGGAGATAGAAATTGGAAAAATGTGGAAATTGAGAACTAAAACAATACCAGTGGTTGTAGGCGCTCTAGGAATGATACCTAAGGGGTCTAATGATTACTTATCACAAATCCCAGGAAACCCGCGTATAGGAGAAATACAAAAGATAGTACTAATGGGAACTGCCGTATACTAAGGAAGATTCTGTCAATATAAGTACATCACAAGTCTAAACACTAAAGATGCATGTGTGAGTATGTATGTTCTTTCTTGAACATGGCGGACCTTGTTGTCTCTTGAGGTCACTGGTTGTGACTTGGTGATAACTCGTATGAACTTAAAGCAAGATAAATGCAGCTGTAATAATAATAATAATAATAATAATAATAATAATAATAATAAATATTATCATAGAGGAACTGAAGCAACGCATTGTAGCAAAGAGTGCAAAAATCAGGCGATACGAGAACAGAGTCAGTCAGTATAAACAGAACCGCATGTTCGACAACAACCAGAAGATGCTGTTTGGACAGCTTGAGGGGAAAGAAAGAGGCAACGACTTGATCCCTGGGGCGGAGCAAACTAAAACATTCTGGAGAGGAATATGGGAGCAGGATGTTAGACATAATGTCCAGGCAGGGTGGATTGAGACAGTACAGAGGGAGATCGGTGAGCAGGCACAACAACAAACTGATTTGAGTATCACAGTTGAAACTCTTAAGGGGCAGGCCAAAAAACTAACCAACTGGAAATCACCAGGCCCAGATGGTGTGCAGGGGTATTGGATTAAACATTTAACATCCCTCCACCCGAAGCTGACGGCCATGTTCAATGACTGCTTGGTGTCGGGTGAGGTGCCAGAGTGGTTGACAAAAGGTACCACAGTTCTGATAATGAAAGACCGAATCAAGGGTAATGATGTTACAAACTATAGACCTATCACATGTCTGTCCGTAATGTGGAAACTGTTGACGAGCATTGTGTCTGAGGAAATCTACCATCACCTCCACACAAACAACTTGTTACCGGACGAACAGAAAGGATGCCGAAAGAAGTCACGTGGTACAAAGGACCAGTTACTTATTGATAAGATGGTAATGGGGAATTGCAGGAGGAGACACACTGATCTTGCCATGGGATGGCTAGACTACAGAAAGGCATTTGACATGGTGCCTCATTCTTGGATCACCAAAAGCCTGGAGATCTTCAGGGTGGCAGATAACATCAGACAGTTGCTGGGCAGGAGTATGGGTCCTGGGAGACAGAGTTGACATCAACTGGAGTATCCTTGGAAAGCGTGAAGATCAAGAGAGGTATCTTCCAGGGAGATAGCCTGTCCCCTCTGTTGTTTGTCCTTGCCCTGATGCCCTTGACCATTATGCTGCGAAAAGTGAGAGCAGGATACAAGTTGGGAAGGGGAGAGCTTACCATCAATCACCTCCTCTTCATGGACGATCTTAAGCTCTTCGGGAAAAGTGAGAAGGAGTTGGATGTGCTTGTTGACACTGTCCGTATTTTCAGCAGTGATATATGTATGCAGTTTGGTATTGGTAAATGTGGAGTCATTGTGATGAGGAGGGGTAGGTTGAGCAAAAGTAACGGGATCCAGATACCAACAGGTGAGATGATAAAGGAAATTGACTCTGAGGAAGGATACAAGTATTTGGGCGTTCTGGAGGCTGATGGCATAAAGAACAAAAAAATGAAGGAATTGTTAAGAACTGAATACATTCGGAGAGTAAGGAGCGTATTGAAGTCACATCTGAACAGCAGAAATGCCATAAGCGCAGTAAATTCCCGAGCTGTGTCTATTATTAGGTACAATGCGGGAATTCTGAGATGGAATGTTGCTGAACAAAAAGAAATGGATAGGAAGACTAGGAAGCTATTGACTATCTACAACATGTTCCACAAGAGGAGTGATGTCGATAGACTCTACCTAAGGAGATCTGAGGGTGGAGTAGGTCTTATCACCATAGAGGACTGTGTTCAGATGGAGAAAAACAACCTATACAAATACGTGACCTATAGTAAGGAGCCAATGCTCAGAACTGTACTGAAGGAGGGGACAGTAGGCCAGGGGATGTCCAAGGACGAAATAACATCAAGGAGGAAGAGCAGCCTTAAGGGAAAATCCCTTCATAGTACCTTCTTTGAGAAAACTGAATTTAGAGATCCGCAGACATGGAACTGGTTGAGAAGAGGAGACCTCAAAAAGGCTACAGAAGGAATGCTAATGGCTGCGCAGGAGCAGGCCCTCAAAACGAAGTGGTTGAAGCACCATATTTACAAGGAGGAGGCTAGCCCACTGTGCAGGATCTGTGGAGAGAGAGAGGAGACTGTGGCTCACATTGTGTCCGAGTGTAAACACCTAGCCCAGACCCACTATAAGGGCTGGAGACACGATGTGATGGGCAGGGTGATCCACTGGCACCTGTGCAAAGTAAACAATTTACCACATTCTGAGAAATGGTATGAGCATAGGCCAGAGGCGGTGATGGAGAACAATCAGGTGAAGGTGCTGTGGGATTTTAGGATACAGACGGACAAAAAACTGGAACACAATAGACCTGACCTGGAGGTTGTGGACAAAGAAAAAAGATCGTGTCTGATTGTGGATGTGGCCTGCCCGTTCGACACGAGAGTGCAAGAGAAGGAGAGGGAGAAAATTAACCGATACCAGGACCTAAAGTGGGAGGTGAAAAGGATTTGGAACTGCCATGAAGTCAAAGTGATCCCGATTGTCATAGGCGCACTGGGGACTATCTCCAAAAGTTTCCAGGGATGGTTAAGGAAAATCGGCCCCTTCACGCTTTTTGGAACGCTTCAAAAGGCATGCTTGCTTGGAACAGCAAGAACCCTCCGATACGTCCTGAATATCTGAGGCTGCAGGTAGTGGCTTGATATTCAATCCAACGGACTTTCCAGTTAACCAACATCAATGACTGAGATTCAAGGAATAACAACAATAATAATAATAATAATAATAAGGATTTCTTTATTAACCACAAGGGTTTACATAAAGTAGACATTAAGGACAGTGCAGGACAATACAGGACGGTATAAATGGGCATTTCTGCGTGTAAAAAACAAAAACAGAGGATGTAACAAAAAATAACAATGAAAAATTCCCCAATAGGGGGGGGGGGGGACTTCGGAGGGACATTTGTGGAGAAAGCCCAGTAAAAGGCCACAGTGACCCTGACAACCAAGACAAGTGCCCTCTCCCAGTTTTCCACCATTAATTTACAGATACGTACTGAGAGTAGGCCCATTCATTCGGGCCATTCTTGCTTCTCTCACCCATCTTTCAACAAAATGCTGGGAAGAGGACACTTCCCTCTCTACTCTGATTTTCCTTTTTTAAATGAAATTTGAAAAAGTCAATCAGGGCATCACCGAAGAGGTAAGTGCTCGTCTTCAGCCCTTTCAAACGTGTCCACCATACTATCTCTTTCGCCATGGCCACCAGACAGATAAAAACTGCCTGCCCTTCCCGGCTAAAGGAGGGGGCCAAGCAGTGGCTGTAGGAATGATACCTAAGGGGTCTAATGATTACTTATCCCAAATCCCAGGAAACCCGAGTATAGAGGATATTCAAAGAATAATACTAATGGGAACTGCCCATATACTAAGGAAGATAATGTCAATATAAGTACATCACAAGTCTAAACACCTAAAGATGCATGTGTGTGTATGTATGTTCTTTCTTGAACATGGCGGACCTTGTTATCTCTTGAGGTCACTGGTTGTGACTTGGTGATAACTCGCGTGAACATAAAGCAAGATAAATGCAACTGTAATAATAATAATAATAATGATAATAATAATAATAATTAGATTACACAAGCGCTGACATTAAGAAAAACACTACACACGACACAGGGCGGTACAGGACGGTACGGTGTGGGTTTTGTGAGTGTAAAGATTTTTATTATTTATATAAGGGCGGTGAATTGGCAGTATTGGGAGAGGGTCGGACGCCATGCTTTGACGTATAGAGTAACGGCCCTTGCCATTCTGAGTTCAAATCCCGCCGAGGTTAACTTTGCCTTTCATCCTTACGGGGTCGATAAAATAACGTACCAGTAATGCACTGGGTATTTTGCTGGCCTTGTGCCTAACGTAGAAACAATTATTTATATAAGAAACGAAAAAGAAAAACAAAAGACAGAAACATATATATATATAAACAATAAAAATGAAAATTCAAACAATGAAAAATTCCCCAATAGGGGGAAACCTCCGAGGGTTACTCGTGGCGAAAACCACACAAAATACCATGGCCACCCTGACCACCAAAGCAAGCGCCCTCTCTCAATTTTTCCATTCCTCAAACTACAAGCGTATATTCAGAACGGTCCCATTCACTCGGACCATTCTCGCTACATTCACCCACCTTTCAACAAACTTGCTAGAAAATAGCACTTGCCTCTCCACCCTGATTTTCCTCTTCAAGTGAAACTTGAAAAAGTTAATCAGGGATTCGCCGAAGAGGAAAGTGTCTGTCTTTAACCCTTTCAACCTTGTCCACCACACACTTTCTTTCGCCATGGCCACCAGCCAGATGAAAACTGCCTGCCCTTCCTCATCGAAGGAAGACAGCGAGACCATCTGCATAATGGACTCAGTCGATAATCGGATCGGTCCTACACGCGACAGCAACTGTTCGACATAGCTCCACAAGTCAGCAATGCTCCGGCACTGAACGAGTACGTGTACGACGGTTTCGTCGCTCTGCACGCATCTCGGACAGGCTCGCTTACAGCACTTCCATGCCTGCAGAGCTTATCTCGAACCGACAACGCTCCCCGGTAGCACTGCCAGGCCAGGGATTTCTGGAAGTCATCGGTAGGTCCTGGGTTGAAAGTTCGCCGGAAGAAAGCAAACAGCTGGTCTTCTTCGACGCCCAGGATTTCTCCTAGAACGTCGTCGCCAGTCCTCTCCATTAGTCCTCTATAGAACTCCGAAGTGGATGTTCCACTGGTGCCCAGCTGGCAGAGGACGGTGAACGCCTGGAGACATTCCAGTTTCCAAGCGCTATCCCTCGGTCTTTTCCTGACCCAGGACTGCAGCTCCGTCAAGGAGACGCGCTGTGGGAAAACGTGCCTGGCGAACGGCGACCACACCTGTTCACTGTCAAGGAAGCAGCAGAGATGTCGCAGCCCCAGCGCATGTTTGCGCATCATCAGCCATGGCATGTCCAAACCTCCACGCGACGGGTATTGACAGCAGATGGATCGTCTGAACATGGGAGCGCGTCCTTTCCACAAAAAGCGGAAGAAGAGGCGCTCCATTTTGGTGAGAGTTGAGCCGGGGAAAGGGACGACGGTGAGGCGGTAGCAGATGACGGATACGATGTACGCATTCGCCACCTCCGCCCGGCCTTTCAGGGACAGCTTCCTTTCGGCCCATTTCTGGGTGAGGGAGGCCACCCTGCTCGTCCCCTCGCTCCAGTTTTTCTCCATCTGGAGGTCCGGTCCGAACCAGACCCCGAGCAATTTAATCGGTCCGTCCGTCAAACGCCCCACGACGCTGTCGGGCGGCATGGACTTGCCTCTCCAGGTGCTGAGCTGTAATCCCACCGACTTTTCCTGGTTTATCTTTGCTCCTGTCATCGCTTCGTATTCCTTGAGAGCGGTGCCGATCATTTTGACGTGTCTGATGCTCGACACCACCACGGTGACGTCGTCGACGTAAGCCGACTCTGATTTCCCGCA
This sequence comes from Eledone cirrhosa, assembly GCA_964016885.1. Lineage (NCBI taxonomy): Eukaryota > Metazoa > Mollusca > Cephalopoda > Octopoda > Eledonidae > Eledone > Eledone cirrhosa. Next base: position 44,303 of record CAXHJY010000842.1, read on the forward strand.
TCATAGTTCGCGTGGGACGCCCCTCATCACCCCCAGTATGTGCAGTAACGGCTCGAGAGCCAATACGTACAAGAGGGACGAGAGGGGACAACCCTGACAGGCCGAGCGCATGATTCTGAATGGCTGCGACAGGTGACCGTTCACCCTCACAACCGAGCAGATGTCGCTGTACATCGCAATGAAAACGGACCCGAAACCGGCCGCCTTGAGGACCACCGTCAGGTACCGATGGTCGACCCCATCGAATGCTTTGGATTGAACCAATTTGATCAGGGCCCCACTCGTCCCAGGTTCCTTAACCACCCTCTCTACGTTGTATCGCATGAGGTGGAGGTTGTCGTGTATGGATCTGTCCGGAGTGGCGCATGTCTGCGCCTCTCCCACCAGATCCTCGACGACAAGCGCCAACCTCTTTGCTAATACCTTGGCCAAAATGTTGAACTCTGCGTTTAGCAGAGTTATGGGCCTGAAGTTATCGATAACATCCCTCTTGTTCGGGTCTTTTCTCAGCAGCGCCACCGCTCCCCGGCTTACAACTGGGAATACTCCCGTTCTGCTGCCAGTTGCAGTAGACGTCTTCCAAGAGGTCACCGAACAAGTCTGGCACGAATGGATAAAGCTCGTAGGGCAGACCATCCAGACCTGGCGATTTACCCCTAGTGCAGTTTGCCATCGCTTCCCGTATTTCACCAGCTGTTATTGGCTTTTCGCAACACAGTGCTGCGGTCGTCGAGAGCCGAGGTAGTCCGTCGAGTTATGCACTGAAATCCATACCCGATCCGGTCCGCCGCTGCTCCCGAACAGTTCAGCAAAGTGCTGCTGAAAAGCCTCACACATCTGCTCGGGTTCGAGCAACACACGCTCGTTTTGGTCAGACAAAGACTGAATTGTGGCTTTGTTGCCACGTCGCCCCTCTGCCACCCGCACCCATTGGACGGCTTTCGTCCCCTCGTGTTTCAGAGCACGCGTTCTAGCTCTGACAACGCAGACTTCGTGTTTTGCATTGAAGAATTGGTCGTGTGCCAATCTCCCCGCGAGCACGTCGGTTGCGATGCCTGTCCCAAACGCCTCTTCTAGCTTTCTGACTAGCTCTCCATCTACTCTATTTTCCTCTATCACTAGTCCTTTGCTAAACCTTATCGACTCTACTTTAATTGCCCTTTTCAGGGCAAACCACCACCTGTTGTTGACGACCGCTCCAGTCAACGCCCGCTTACCTAATACGCTAATCCGGTCGCTGTAGGCTTTGCGCGCCGAGAAAGACGCGTTCATGGTTTCTTTATTGGCCACAGGGCCTAACGTGAAGAAAAACATTAGAGACAGCATAGAACAGTACAGGACGATACAAAGTGGGTTTTGGTCATGTAAACAGGTTATAACAAAATTGGGCTAGAAATAAAAATAAAAGCAAACAAAAAAATTCCCCAAAAAGGGGGAAACCTCTGAGGGTCACTCGTGGCGAAAACCACACAAAAAGGCCACGGCCACCCTGACCACCAGGGCGAGCACCCTCTCTCAGTTTTCCCACTCCTCAGTCTATAGGCGCATAGTCAGAGCGGGCCCGTTCACTCGGATCAGACTCGCCACTTTCACCCACCTTTTAACAAACTTACTAGAAGACAGCACTTGCCTCTCCACTCTGATTTTCCTCTTCAAGTGAAACTTGAAAAAGTTAATCAGGGATTTTGGTGGAGTGGAAAGTCGATTATATCAACCCCAGTGCGTTACTGATACTTAATTCTATCGACCCCGTAAGGATGAAGGCAAAGCTTCCCCAGTGAGATTAGAACTCAGAACGTAAATGACCATAACTCTATGCCGCTAAACATGTTGTCCGACACTCTACAGATTCTGCCAATCCACCATAATTTCTTTTATTAGCCACAAGGGCCCAAGGCATTGGGGAGAATATATCGGAGTAAAGGAATGGGACATCAAAAGAAATACAGTAAATACAAAAATAATAATAATTGTAATATATAATTATTGTTTCTACTTTTGGCACAAAGCCAGCAATTTACCAGTGTATTACTGGTACTTTATTTTATCGACCCCGTAAGGATGAAAGGCAAAGTTAATCTCAGCGGGATTCGAACTCAGAATGGCAAGGGCCGTAACTCTATGCGTCAAAGCATGTCGTCCGACCCTCTACCAATACTGAATATAAAACAATAACAAAGGCCACGTAGGAAGAGTTCCTTAGTGGTGAGGTAGGGGTGACTTTAGGGTATTTCCAGGGAAAATCCCCTCGCAAAACCTTGAATACTCTGTTGTCCCTTCATGGCCATTGAAAACTTTCTTTCTCAGTTTCTTTTCTCTTTGCTCAGAGAAGACCCATTCATCCTCCTCATAATCATAATAATAATAATAATCCTTTAGAAAATTTTTCTCAAGGATTTTTCTTCGATTCATTGGTAGTAGAGAGATGCAAAGAAACCGTATTGATCTGTAAATTTTGTCAATTCGACTATATTTGAGACGTGTTATCTCTGTGTTTTTAGGAAGAAGACTCTTTGAAGACAATCTCCCCACGCCTACCACCACCTACAAAGCTATAATTTTGTTTCTTGAAGTTTATTTCATTATTGATTTCACAACGAGAGCATTTTATTTTGCTTTCATGACGACCACGCCATCTTTTCTATTGATATATCGATTTTGTTGTTGATGTTATTGTTGTTGGTGGTGACGGTATTACTGTGGTTTTCTTTCTTTCTTTCTTTCTTTCTTTCTTTCTTTCTTTCTTTCTTTCTTTCTTTCTTTCTTTCTTTCTTTCTGCTCATTTCATTTTTATTTTATTTTGTTACTGCTGTTGCTGTTCCGAATTTAAGAAATCTTCAAATCGTTTCTTCAAAGACTGAGATTGACATAGGTGATAGAGATACATATACAGCGGAATGTAGAGAGAGAGGGGGGGGGAGATCGCAAGAGAGAGAGAGAGAGAGAGAGAGAGAGAGAGAGAGAGAGAGAGAGAGAGTGCGGAAGAGAGATGGTTGAGATAGAGAAAGATGGAGCTAGAAAATCTAAGGAAGAGAGACAGAGATGAGGAAAGAAAGGGTAAGATAGAGTAAAATAGTGAGACAGAGAAAAAGATAGAGAGTGAGAGTGAGATAAAGAGAGAGAGAGAGAGAGAGAGAGAGAGAGAGAGAGAGAGAGAGAGAGAGAGAGAGAGAGAAAGGTTTAGAAAGGAATACAGGGAGAGATAGTGAGATAAAAGAGCGTGGAAGACATAAACATGCATTGAGAGATACAGAGAGATACAGAGAGAGAAAGAGAGAGAGAGAGATTCATAGATAGATAGATAGATAGATAGATAGATAGATAGATAGAGAGAGAGAGAGAGTGTGTGTGTGTGAGAGAGAGAGATCAATGGGTGGGTATGCTGTTGGATATGAACAAAAGGAAGCGTGGGCATTTGATTTTCATGAATATTTTAAAACAGTTTACAAAGTAGATTGGTGTCTGGTGTGTGACAGAGATGGTTGGTGTGTTACAAAGTAGATTGGTGTCTGGTGTGTGACAGAGATGGTTGGTGTGTTACAAAGTAGGTTGGTGTCTGGTGTGTGACAGAGAAGGTTGGTGTGTTACAAAGTAGATTGGTGTCTGGTGTGTGACAGAGAAGGTTGGTGTGTTACAAAGTAGATGGGTGTCTGGTGTGTGACAGAGAATGTTGGTGTGTTACAGAGTAGATTGGTGTCTGGTGTGTGACAGAGAAGGTTGGTGTGTTACAAAGTAGATTGGTGTCTGGTGTGTGACAGAGAATGTTGGTGTGTTACAAAGTAGATTGTGTCTGGTGTGTGACAGAGAAGGTTGGTGTGTTACAAAGTAGATTGGTGTCTGGTGTGTGACAGAGAAGGTTGGTGTGTTACAAAGTAGGTTGGTGCCTGTTGTGTGACAGAGAGGCTGATGTGTTACAAAGTAGGTTGGTGCCTGGTGTGTGACAGAGAAGGTTGGTGTGTTACAAAGTATGTTGGTGTCTGGTGTGTGACAGAAAAGGATGGTGTGTTGTGTGTTACAAAGTAGGTTGGTGTCTGGTGTGTGACAGAGAAGGTTGGTGTGTTACACAGTAGATTGGTGTCTGGTGTGTGACAGAGAACGTTGGTGTGTTACAAAGTAGGTTGATGTCTGGTGTGTGACATAGAAGGTTGGTGTGTTACAAAGTATATTGGTGTCTGGTGTGTGACAGAGAAAGTTGGTTTGTTACAAAGTAGGTTGATGTCTGGTGTGTGATAGAGAAGGTTGGTGTGTTACAAAGTAGGTTGGTGTCTGGTGTGCGACAGAGAAGGTTGTGTGTTACAAAGTAGATTGGTGTCTGGTGTGTGACAGAGAAGGTTGGTGTGTTACAAAGTAGATGGGTGTCTGGTGTGTGACAGAGAATGTTGGTGTGTTACAAAGTAGATTGGTGTCTGGTGTGCGACAGAGAAGGTTGGTGTGTTACAAAGTAGTTTGGTATCTGGTGTGTGACAGAGTAGTTTGGTGTCTTGTGTGTCACAAAGACTGTTAATGTCTTGTGTGTGTGACACAGGTTAGGGTGGTATCGTGTATGTGTTTGAGATGGCTGATGTTTTGTGTGTGTGAGAGTGAAGATTGGTGTCTTTTGCGACACACACAAGGTTGGTATCTTGTGTGTGTATGTGGGTGTTTGTGTGTGAATGTGTCACAGGGTAGGCTTCGCCACGATAAACATGAGTACCTCTTGAGATGTAAGCAGCCCCTGTAACCCAGTACAGCCTGTGCATGGTCGGGTCATCGGCGATTAAACCGGCAACCCCACCAAGCTTACTTGGTAAGGAGGGTGATTTGGGACACCCTGCTGGATGAAAAACAAGACCCGACAAAGGGCAGAGGAACTCAGAAGCGTCAACGGCCATCCAATAAAAATTTTTTTTTTTATTTTGTGGCGCGAGAGACTCCTAGTCTTCATTAAGACATCTCTCTAGGAGAAGATCACTCTGATATAACACCTGCGACTTCATTTGAATCCAATGATGTAGATCAGTTCTATTTTTTTAGTAAATACATTCAATGTTCAAACAGTGGGATTGATCCCTGCAAAGCCTTTCCTCACTTAAAAACACTTCAAGCCCAGACGCCGCTTGATATGTGAGATTTTTTGCGATGCATAGCATGGCTGGCCATAGGCACGTCCCTCACAGGACTAAAACGCCACGGCTGTGATGCTCATGCTTAAGTATCAAGAGATGGCATTACTCGAAATAGAGTTGCAGCCGGAATGTAAGTATGTATGTACGTATGTACGTGTGTATGTATGTATGTATGTATGTATGTATGTATGTATGTATGTATGTATGTATGTATGTATGTATGTATGTATGTATGTATGGACGTACGTACGCGTGTATATGTATGTATGATATATACGCAAGTGTATATGGATGTATGTGTATGTATGTAAGGATGTATATATGTATGTTTATGTCAGGTCACCAGTTGGTGCTACTGGTAACATGTATTCCAGTACAATCTGTCTCATGGTCGGGTCGTTGGCGACTAAACTGGCAACCCCACCAAGGTTTCTTGGTGAGGAGGGTGACTTTGGACATCCTGCAGGACTAAAAACAAAGCCTGTCAAAGGGCAAAGGAGCTCTTAAGAGTCAATGGCCATCCAAAATCACCGGGAGAGATGACCCCTTAGCCTTTGTCAAGGCAGAATTCTAGGAGAAGGAAAACTCTGATATAACACCTGCAGCCCTGATGGTATCCAATGATGTTGACTTGTTCTTCTTTTTTGGTAAATATCATCTTGGTTAAGAGAGTGGGACTGGCTTTGTGCAGTGCCTTTTCTCACTATAAAAGCTTCACGACACAGGCATTGCTTTATATCTGAAGATCTCTCTGCACTTGTCGTTACATGGTACCATGGGCCCAGCACTATGTGTCAACAATTTTCACAAGTGTAGTGTTTGTACCAGAGTTTTCAAGTCGCTGGCTGGACTAAAAAGTCACACTCGTTCAGCGCGTCGGTAGGGATTCTCCTACATGGATATAAAGTAGTGACCGTACTCGAAAACGAGTTGGCAGCCACCATATATGTATGTATGCATGTATGCATGTATGTATGTATATATGTATGTATATATGTATGTATGTATGTATGTATGTATGTGTATGTATGTATGGACGTGTATGTATACATGTGTATGTATGGACGTGTATGTATGTATGTATGTATGTATGTATGTATGTATGTATGTATGTATGTATGTATGTATGTATGTATGTATGTATGTATGGACGTACGTACGTGTGTATATGTCTGTATATACGCATGTATGTATGGATGTATGCGTATGTATGTAAGGATGTATATATGTATGCATGTATGTATATATGTATGTATATATGTATGCATGTTGTATGTGTATGTATGTATATATGTATATATGTATATATGTATATATGTATGTATGTATATATGTATGCATGCATATATGTATGTATATATGTATGTATGTATGTGTATGCATGTATGTATATATATATGTTTGCATGCTGTATGTATGTATATATGTATGCCAGGTCACCAGTTGGTGCTACTGGTAACATGTATCCCAGTACAATCTGTCCCATGGTCGGGTCGTTGGCGACTAAACTGGCAACCCCACCAAAGTTTCTTGGTGAGGAGGGTGACTTTGGACATCCTTCAGGACTAAAAACAAAACCTGTCAAAGGGCAAAGGAGCTCTTAAGAGTCAATGGCCATCCAAAATCACCGGGAGAGATGACCCCTTAGCCTTTGTCAAGGCAGAATTCTAGGAGAAGGAAAACTCTGATATAACACCTGCAACCCTGATGGTATCCAATGATGTTGACTTGCTCTTCTTTTTGGTAAATATCATCTTGGTTAAGAGAGTGGGACTGGCTTTGTGCAGTGCCTTTGCTCACTATAAAAGCTTCACGGCACAGGCATTGCTTTATATCTGGAGATCTCTCTGCACTTGTCCTTACATGGTACCATGGGCCCAACACTATGTGTCAATAATTGTCACAAGTGTAGTGTTTGTACCAGAGTTTTCAGGTCGCTGGCAGGACTAAAAAGTCACACTCGTTCAGCGCATCGGTGGGGGTTCTCCTAGATGGATATAAAGTAGTGGCCGTACTCGAAGACGAGTTGGCAGCCACCATATATGTATGTATGCATGTATATATATATGTATATATGTATGTACAAGTATATATATATATACATTGTTTTTTCATAGTAAATGTCATTGCTATTCGTATTACCATCTTAAACAATTAACCTAGTTTTAGGTCAGCCGCCATAGAGACTAATGACGTCCGTAAGATCCCGAAATATTGTCTTGTTTAATACCTCTCACAACGGCAACTGTTGTTGCTGCTGTTGCTGCTGCCACTGCTGCTACTGCTACTACTACTACTACTACTACTACTACTACTACTACTACTACTACTACTGATGCCTGCTGCTACTGCTACTACTACTACAACTGCTACTACTACTACTACTACTGATGCTGATGCCGATGCTACTACTACTACAACTGCTGCTACTACCACTACTACCACTTATACTACTACTACTACTATTATTACTACTACTACTACAACTACTACTACTACTACAACTGCTACTACTACCACTACTACCACTGCTACTAGTACTACTACTATTACTACTACTACTACTACTACTACTACTACTACTACTATTATTATTATTACTACTACTACTACAACTACTACTACTGCAACCTATAACTGCTACTACTACTACCATTGCTACTACAACAACTACTACTACTACAACAACTACTACTACTATTACTACTACAACTACAAAAAGGACTTAGTTGACTACAAGGGAAGTATTGGAAGACAGTTTATGAACCGGAAAGAAATACAGAAAAGAACGTTGTGGGATTTACGTGGACTAATTAATAATCCTTTCAAAATGAAAGGCTACAAAACTGTGGGAGATGCCCGACACAGAACCTTCTCACGGTGGTCAGGTGTGATGTAGGCAGCTATGAAGACCTGTTATCAACTGTATAGGACAATCAGGCGGCATGTGGGCAGCTATGAGGAGCAACTATGAAGACATGTTAACCACTGTACAAGACAATCAGGTGACATGTGGGCAACGATGAAGAGCTGTCACTATCAGTACAGGACAATCAGGTGACATGTGGGCAACTAAGAAACCTGTCACTAACTGTTAAGGACAATCAGGTGACATGTGGGCAACTATGAAACCTGTCACTAACTGTACAGGACAATCAGATGACATGTGGGCAACTATGAAACCTGTCGCTAACTGTACAGGACAATCAGGTGACATGTGGGCAACGATGAAGAGCTGTCACTAACTGTACAGGACAATCAGGTGACATGTGGGCAACGATGAAGAGCTGTCACTAACTGTTAAGGACAATCAGGTGACATGTGGGAAACGATGAAGAGCTGTCACTAACTGTACAGGACAATCAGGTGACATGTGGGCAACGATGAAGAGCTGTCACTAACTGTACAGGACAATCAGGTGACATGTGGGCCACTATGAAGAGCTGTCACTAACTGTTAAGGACAATCAGGTGACATGTGGGAAACGATGAAGAGCTGTCACTAACTGTACAGGACAATCAGGTGACATGTGGGCAACGATGAAGAGCTGTCACTAACTGTACAGGACAATCAGGTGACATGTGGGCCACTATGAAGAGCTGTCACTAACTGTTAAGGACAATCAGGTGACATGTGGGAAACGATGAGGAGCTGTCACTAACTGTACAGAACAATCAGGTGACATGTGGGCAACGATGAAGAGCTGTCACTAACTGTACAGGACAATCAGGTGACATGTGGGCAACGATGAAGAGCTGTCACTAACTGTACAGGACAATCAGGTGACATGTGGGCCACTATGAAACCTGTCACTAACTGTACAGGACAATCAGGTGACATGTGGGCAACGATGAAGAGCTGTCACTGACTGTACAGGACATAAGGTGACATGTGGGCTACTATGAAACCTGTCACTAACTGTACAGGAGAATCAGGTGACATGTGGGCAACTATGAAACCTGTCACTAACTGTACAGGACAATCAGGTGACATGTGGGCAACGATGAAGAGCTGTCACTAACTGTACAGGACAATCAGGTGACATGTGGGCCACTATGAAACCTGTCACTAACTCTACAGGACATAAGGTGACATGTGGGCAACTATGAAACCTTTCACTAACTGTACAGGAGAATCACGTGACATGTGGGCAACTATGAAACCTGTCACTAACTGTACAGGACAATCAGGTGACATGTGGGCAACGATGAAGAGCTGTCACTAACTGTACAGGACAATCAGGTGACATGTGGGCCACTATGAAACCTGTCACTAACTCTACAGGACATAAGGTGACATGTGGGCAACTATGAAACCTGTCACTAACTGTACAGGAGAATCAGGTGATATGTGGGCAACTATGAAACCTGTCACTAACTGTACAGGACAATCAGGTGACATGTGGGCAACGATGAAGAGCTGTCACTAACTGTACAGGACATAAGGTGACATGTGGGCTACTATGAAACCTGTCACTAACTGTACAGGAGAATCAGGTGACATGTGGGCAACTATGAAACCTGTCACTAACTGTACAGGACAATCAGGTGACATGTGGGCAACGATGAAGAGCTGTCACTAACTGTACAGGACAATCAGGTGACATGTGGGCAACGATGAAGAGCTGTCACTAACTGTACAGGACAATCAGGTGACATGTGGGCAACGATGAAGAGCTGTCACTATCAGTACAGGACAATCAGGTTACATGTGGGCAACTATGAAACCTGTCACTAACTGTACAGGACAATCAGGTGACATGTGGGCAACTATGAAACCTGTCACTAACTGCACAGGACAATCAGGTGACATGTGGGCAACTATGAAACCTGTCACTAACTGTACAGGACAATCAGGTGACATGTGGGCCACTATGAAACCTGTCAATAACTGTACAGGACAATCAGGTGACATGTGGGCAACTATGAAACCTGTCACTAACTGTACAGGACAATCAGGTGACATGTGGGCCACTATGAAACCTGTCAATAACTGTACAGGACAATCAGGTGACATGTGGGCAACTATGAAACCTGTCACTAACTGTACAGGACAATCAGGTGACATGTGGGCAACGATGAAGAGCTGTCACTAACTGTACAGGACAATCAGGTGACATGTGGGCAACTATGAAACCTGTCACTAACTGTACAGGACAATCAGGTGACATGTGGGCAACGATGAAGAGCTGTCACTAACTGTACAGGACAATCAGGTGACATGTGGGCAACGAGGAAGAACTGTCACTAACTGTACAGGACAATCAGGTGACATGTGAGCAACGATGAAGAGCTGTCACTAACTGCATAGGGCAATCAGGGTACATGTGGACAACGATGAAGAGTTGTCACTAACTGTACAGGACAATCAGTTGACATGTGGGCAACTATGAAACCTGTCAGTAACTGTACAGGACAATCAGGTGACATGTGGGCAACGACGAAGAGCTGTCACTAACTGTACAGGACAATCAGGTGACATATGGGCAACTATGAAACCTGTCACTAACTCTACAGGACATAAGGTGACATGTGGGTCATTATGAAACCTGTCACTAACTGTACAGGACAATCAGGTGACATTTTGGCCACTATGAAACCTGTCACTAACTGTACAGGACCATCAGGTGACATGTGGGCAACTATGAAACCTGTCACTAACTGTACAGGACAATCAGGTGACATGTGGGCAACGATGAAGAGCTGTCACTAACTGTACAGGACAATCAGGTGACATGTGGGCAACTATGAAACCTGTCACTAACTGTACAGGACAATCAGGTGACATGTGGGCAACGATTAAGAGCTGTCACTAACTGTACAGGACAATCAGGTGACATGTGGGAAACGATGAAGAGCTGTCACTAACTGTACAGGACAATCAGGTGACATGTGGGCAACTATGAAACCTGTCACTAACTGTACAGGACAATCAGGTGACATGTGGGCAACTATGAAACCTGTCACTAACTGTACAGGACAATCAGGTGACATGTGGGCAACGATGAAGAGCTGTCACTAACTGTACAGGACAATCAGGTGACATGTGGGCAACGATGAAACCTGTCACTAACTGTACAGGACAATCAGGTGACATGTGGGCCACTATGAAACCTGTCACTAACTGTACAGGACAATCAGGTGACATGTGGGCCACTATGAAACCTGTCACTAACTGTACAGGACAATCAGGTGACATGTGGGCAACTATGAAACCTGTCACTAACTGTACAGGACAATCAGGTGACATGTGGGCAACTATGAAACCTGTCACTAACTGTACAGAACAATCAGGTGACATGTGGGCAACGATGAAGAGCTGTCACTAACTGTACAGGACAATCAGGTGACATGTGGGCAACGATGAAACCTGTCACTAACTGTACAGGACAATCAGGTGACTTGTGGGCCACTATGAAACCTGTCACTAACTGTACAGGACAATCAGGTGACATGTGGGCCACTATGAAACCTGTCACTAACTGTACAGGACAATCAGGTGACATGTGGGCAACTATGAAACCTGTCACTAACTGTACAGGACAATCAGGTGACATGTGGGCAACTATGAAACCTGTCACTAACTGTACAGGACAATCAGGTGACATGTAGGCAACGATGAAGAGCTGTCACTAACTGTACAGGACAATCAGGTGACATGTGGGCAACTATGAAACCTGTCACTAACTGTACAGGACAATCAGGTGACATTTTGGCCACTATGAAACCTGTCACTAACTGTACAGGACAATCAGGTTACATGTGGGCCACTATGAAACCTGTCGCTAACTGTACAGGACAATCAGGTGACATGTGGGCAACTATGAAACCTGTCACTAACTGTACAGGACAATCAGGTGACATGTGGGCAACGATGAAGAGCTGTCACTAACTGTACAGGACAATCAGGTGACATGTTGGTAAGCTATGAAGACATGTTAACAACTGTGAAGGACAATCAGGTGACATGTGGGCAACTATCAAACCTGTCACTAAATGTACAGGACAATCAGGTGACATGTGGGCAACTATGAAACCTGTCACTAACTGTACAGGACAATCAGGTGAATGTGGGCCACTATGAAACCTGTCACTAACTGTACAGGACAATCAGGTGACATGTGGGCAACTATGAAATCTGTCACTAACTGTACAGGACAATCAGGTGACATGTGGGCAACTATGAAACCTGTCACTAACTGTACAGGAAATCAAGTGACATGTGGGCAACTATGAAACCTGTCACTAACTGTACAGGACAATTAGGTGACATGTGGTCAACTATGAAACCTGTCACTAACTGTACAGGACAATCAGGTGACATGTGGGCCACTATGAAACCTGTCACTAACTGTACCGGACAATCAGGTGACATGTGGGCAACTATGAAACCTTTCACTAACTGTACAGGAAATCAAGTGACATGTGGGCAACTATGAAACCTGTCACTAACTGTACAGGACAATCAGGTGACATGTGGGCAACGATGAAGAGCTGTCACTAACTGTACAGGACAATCAGGTAACATGTGGGTAAGCTATGAAGACATGTTAACAACTGTGAAGGACAATCAGGTGACATAACAATTTTCCAATCAAATCGAACCAAAAAATGAATGATTTCGAAGTGAACCTATTAACAATTTTGTCATTCTGCGTCCATTTTTCAAATCAAATAAAATATCCCTGAAATAACACTTCCCAATTAATAAGCATGATTCAATTGTAAGGAATGTCAACCAGAGCCGACTGTCAGGTATTTAACATCCTAAGGTAACTCTACTAAGTGCGGCCCCTGCTCTCAATTGTGTGCCCCATTCTTCCCAATAGAATAGTTTTATCTTATACCATTTCGTAAGCTGACGAACATAGTTTATGATAATTCTTGCCCGGGTCTCACTAAATAAAATATTTAAGACCTGCATTTTCCACTACACAATCCACATTCACCTACGCCAAATCTTATTCCAGGTCCTAATATTATACAACGCCACCCCTATACCCGTCGGTTTAAATATTTTCACAAAACTGTTAAACTTCAAAGATGTTTAGTGCTTATTTGTTGATTGCCGAAAGTTGTTATATATTTCATTTAATTACACACATATATGTATAAAACTATAGTCCGTTAAGCTTCAATAATCTGCCTCATTCTGATGTGCGTCCGAAGCAGCTGCCTGGTTGGCTTTAATGGCAGCACCAGTCCTGCTGACAATAGATTATAGAAATAGAAATAATATCTATAGTTGAAAGCTTGTTTGTGTTGTGTTGAATGAAAGCAAATTTCTCTTGACGCCAACCTGACTCAGAATTATCGTTGAGAAACACGTGAATTTCTTCAAACCGCCAGTTTCTCCGACACATCATACATAGCTGTTATTCCATCCATAGTTTCTTTCTTTCTTCGATTCTCTATCTCTCGCTCACTGTCTCACTCTCTCTATATATATATATGTGTGTGTGTGTGTGTGTGTGTGTGGTGTGTGTGTGTGTGTGTGTGTGTGTGTGTGTATACACACATATATATATATGTATATATATATATATATATACATATATATATACATACATATATGTGTGTGTATATATATATATATATATATACATATATATATATACACATACATTCATATATATAAACACACTAAACACATATATATATATGTATTATGTAAATATGTATATGTAAATATAGTTGTATTCATGTGCGTGTGAGTATATATACATATATATATATATATATATATATATATATATATATAATCCTTCTTTATTTTATTTTACTTTTCCTTTCTTCCGTTTCTTTTGATTTCATCGTCCTTCCATTCTTTCACTTTTTCTCTTTTTTCATCATTATTTTTTCGTTTCGTTCTTTGTCCTTTCATTGTTTTTCCTGCTTACTTCAATATATTTCTCTTTGCTGTTATTACCGAAGTTCTTTTGTTACGAAATCCTTCCAAATTTTTTTCTTTCTATCAGTTTCCTTCTCTACTTTGGTTTCATTCTTCATGAGTTTTTTTAGTTTTTTTCTGTATGTTTGAATATGTTTAGTAAGGTATGTGTTATGTCCGTATGTGTTTAGTAATGTGTGTGTTGTGTTTGTATGTGTTTAGTAAGGTATATGTTATGTTCGTATGTGTTTAGTAAGGTATGTGTTATGTGTGTATATGTTATGTTCGTATGTGTTTAGTAAGGTATGTGTTATGTGTGTATGTGTTATGTGTCTATGTGTTTAGTAAGGTATGTGTTATGTCCGTCTGTGTTTAGTAAGGTGTGTGTTGTGTTTGTATGTGTTTAGTAAGGTATATGTTATGTTCGTATGTGTTTAGTAAGGTATGTGTTATGTGTGTATGTGTTATGTGTGTATGTGTTTAGTAAGGTATGTGTTATGTTTATATGTGTTAAGTAAGGCATGTGTTATGTGTCTATGTGTTTAGTAAGGTATGTGTTATGTCCGTATGTGTTTAGTAAGGTGTTGTTTTGTTTGTATGTGTTTAGTAAGGTATATGTTATGTTCGTATGTGTTTAGTAAGGTATGTGTTATGTGTGTATGTGTTATGTGTGTATGTGTTTAGTAAGGCATGTGTTATGTGTCTATGTGTTTAGTAAGGTATGTGTTATGTCCGTATGTGTTTAGTAAGGTATGTGTTGTGTTTGTATGTGTTTAGTACGGTATATGTTATGTGTCTATGTGTTTAGTAAGGTGTGTGTTATGTTCGTATGTGTTTAATAAGGTATTTGTTTAGTAAAGTATGTGTTGGTTGTATGTGTTTAGTAAGGTATATGTTTAGTAAGGTATGTGTTATATTTGTATGTGGTTAGTAAGATATGTGTTTAGTGAGGTATGTGTTATGTTTGTATGTGTTATGTTCGTATGTATTTAGTATGGTATGTGTTATGTTCGTATGTGTTTAGTAAGGTATGTGTTTAGTACTGTATGTGTTATGTTTGTATGTGTTGAGTAAGTATGTTTTATGTTCGTATGTGTTTAGTAAGGTGTGTGTTATGTTCGTATGTGTTTAATAAGGCATGTGTTTAGTAAGGTATGTGTTTAGTGAGGTATGTGTTTAGTACGGTATGTGTTTAGCAAGGTGTGTGTTATGTTCGTATGTGTTTAGTAAGGTATGTGTTTAGTAAGGTGTGTGTTATGTTTGTATGTGTTATGTTCGTATGTGTTTAATATGGTATGTGTTATGTTCGTATGTGTTTAGTAAGGTATGTGTTTAGTACGGTATGTGTTATTTTGTATGTGTTGAGTAAGGTATGTTTTATGTTCGTATGTGTTTACTAAGGTATGTGTTATGTTTGTATGTGTTTAGTAAGGTGGAGAATTGGCAGAGTCGTTAGAGCGTCGTATAAAATGCTTTGTGTTAGTCGTTCTAGATCTCTGCTCTCTGAGTTCAAATCCCACATAGGTCAACTTTGCCTTTCATCCGTTCGAGATCGATAAAAAAAAGTACCAGTTAAGTACTGGGCGAAGTTTCCATGTATATCTCTCTCTCGCTCCCCCTCTTTCCCTTTTTATCCTTCCCGGGAAGAAACCTGTTGTGTTTACACCTAGAGATGAGCTGAGCTCCGCCACGTCTAAAGAAACGTCGTATGTCAATATGGTGCCCCTACGACTCCCCCAGGAGTTACGCGACTATGCATGCATTATAAAGCACCAGTAATGCACTAAGGTCGATTTAATCGACTTTCCCTTGCCCTCAAATTGTTGGCCTTGTGCCTAAAATAGAAACAATTTATTTAGTGCTATTACCAACGAAGGCCTCAGTGTTTAAGGAGTTTGGCCCACGATCTTAAGGTTATGAGTTCGATTCCCGGTGACAATTTATTTCTTAACTGAGATAAACTACAATTTCCAATCTACTTCACTGGAAATAAAATAGTTATACCTATAATTGAAAGGGCCAGTCTTGTCACACACTAAGTTACGCATTTAGAGTACACGTGTTTGTGGGATGTTCAACAACTAACGTGTTAATTTCAAACAACTGGAGCACTCATTGTCGTAACTGACTGAGGTCCAGCGCACATATATCGCTGAACATCCCTGAGAACTACGTTAACAACGTTCAGGGTACACGTGTCTGCGCAATGCTTAGTCACTGGCTGTTCGGGTTGTTTATGGTTCGAACAATTGTAATAGTCATTGTCGACACTGACGGAGGTCCATCGCAGGCTTCTAATGTTATTAGGTTCAATCCTTTGTTAACAATCTTTATTTTCTTGTTTTCCATTTCGACGGAATTAAAAACCATTCTGATATCCTACAGCACTTCATAACAGTTCATATTTTATCTAACCTGATTAGCTTTACCATTGTTATTCTTGCTGTTGTTGTTGCTGTTGATGTTGATGTTGCACACCTTCTACTGTATTATTGTTATTATTATTATTATTGTTATTACTATTAATAATGTTGTTGTAGCTGTATTTATTCCTCTTTATCTTCTAAGTATTTCTTTTCATGTTATTCTTTTTCTTTTCTTTTCTTCTTGTTATTATTATTATTATTTTTGCTGTTGTTGTTGTTGTTGGTGTTGTTATTTTTATTATCATCATTGTTGCTGTTGATGTTATTCCTATTATTTTCATCATTTGTGTTGTTTTTGTTGCTGTAGTTGATGTTGTCTAATACTACAGCAGTGTTGGCACATTGTCAGTGCAGTTGGCAAACCTTGGTGTTTGCTGCCAGATCAGAACCTTTTCCCGACATTTGCACTTGCTGCAACATCTCCCTCATCCTCTACCAACCCCTACCCCACACTTAACCATTTATTCGTTCCCTAAAGAAGTTCTGTGTGGAAACAATTTACATTTTACCCACATTTTTATGCTTCTCGTTGGTGCTTCGTGTTTTCCAAATGCTTCATGTTATCTGCTCTTCTTTCTTTTCAAACAATCAGCCTTGTTTATTCATGTCTGTCAAACATCCAACCTTTTTTACTCATGCCTGTCAAACACAACGTTGTTTACTCATGTCTGTCAAACATCCAACCTTGTTTACTTATGTATGTCAAACACACAACGTTGTTTATTGATATCTGTCAAACATTCAAACTTTGTTTACTCATGTTTGTCAAACACACCACCTTGTTTACTAATGCCTGTCAAACATGCAACCTTGTTTACTCCTGTCTGTCAAACATGCAACCTGGTTTACTGATGTCTGTCAAATACACAACCATGTTTACTCATGTCTGTCAAACATACAACCTTGTTTACTAATATCTGTCAAACACAACGTTTTTTACTCATGCCTGTCAAACACACAACCACGTTTACTGTATGTCAGACACCCAACTTTGTTTACTTATGTCCGTCAAACATCCAACTTTGTTTACGTATGTCTGTCAAACAATCAGCTTTGTTTTCATTCATATCTGACAAACACCCAACCTTGTTTACTAATGTCTGGTAAACACCCAACCTTGTTTACTCATGTCTGTCAAACCCACATCCTTGTTTACTCATGTCTATCAAACACCCACTCTTGTTTACGTATGTCTGTCAAACACACAACGTTGTTTACTAATGTCTGTTAAACACAACCTTGGTCATAGATATCTGTCGAAGACTTGGGTTCTTATACAAAAGTATTGACAAAAAGACCAAAAATAATTTAAAATAAAAGTGAACATCATTGACAGCTACATTGAAATGTAGTTGTCCCAACGTAAGTGGCTATAATAAAAAAAAAAAACAAGAATGTGAAAACAATGTGTTTCTTGGCAGAAAATCTTGACCCGTTTTTGTACCTTAATATTAGAAAACAAGCTTAATTCTTCACACAAAATATTTCTCCCCGTTACTGTCAGTCTGGGAGAGTGGTTCCCTTCTTGAGAATAAAACACGAAAATGAATGATTCTATATTGCAGTGGTTCTCTCTCTCTCTCTCTCTCTCTCTCTCTCTCTCTCTCTCTCTCTCTCTCTCTCTCTCTCTCTCTCTCTCTTCCCTCTTTCTTTCTTTCTTTCGTTCCTTCTCTCTCTCTTTCTTTTTTTCTTCTCTCTCTCTCTCTCTCTCTCTCTTACACCCACACGCACACACACACGTGCACACACACATACATACACACCTACCAACATATATATATATATATATATGTGTGTGTGTGTGTGTGTGTGTGTGTGTGTGTGTGTGTGTGTGTGTGAGTCCCGGGTTTAATCGGGGGTCACCACAGTAATTGAGGTATTCAATACATCAGTAGAGTGTAAATATAATGTTTAATATAGAAATGGCTTCTACAGGATTAGAACTGTTTCGTTCAAAAGAAATCATGATGATTTCTTTTGACTGAAACGGTTCTAGTCTTGTAGAAACCATTTCTATATTAAACATTATATGTATATTAAAGATTATAGGTAAAAAGCACAAGTGTATATTTAAAGATTATTTTTTGTCTGATGAAACAGATGAAAGAATATTTTATAATTGTTACATTAAATGGATTTAAATTTTATCAAATATTACCGATTTCGATTGGTATGTCAATCTTATGAAATATTAACAAAAAATTGTTCTCAAATTCTGTAGGCAGTTAGAATAGATAGATAGATAGATAGATAGATAGATAGATAGATAGATAGATAGATAGATAGATTGTATTAGAATTTATGTATTGTAGCAGTATTTATATATATTGTATTAGTTTTTTATATATATTGTATGAGTATTTATGTAGATTGTATTAGAATTTATGTATTGTAGCAGTACTTTTATATATATTATATTAGTATTCATGCTTCGGGATTCTGAATTAATATTTCGTATTAGTTTCGGGTTTCTGAATTAATATTTCGTATTAGTTTTTGTTGTAGTATGTTGGTCCTCAACTTATTAACCTGTCATTGTAAGATAGCATTGGCTGATTACTACTAACTATCGTAGTGGTGGTAGACCCCCAGTAATGATGGCCTCATAAACTTCATTCACTACAATCGCGTATTTAGTATTCCTTCCCACCTATTAATCTTTTCTATAGCTTAGCAGTACCAGTGAGAGATTTGATGATTGTGGAAGGGGACTAGAAACCAGAAATTGTTGTTTTTTTAATATATTTTTTTAATATATTTCCTCATTTTTATAATGGCTTTTTTGTTTACTCCCTTTAGATTTACTTACTGTTTCAACTTCCCCCTCCCCTTCTCTAGTATACTTTTTTCGACCTTCTATACACTATCCTTAGAATCTGCTGTATTTTTCACTTACGCTTGACTGAGTTTCCTCCACTCCCTCTCTCTCTTTCTTCTACTGGCAAGTTCAGCTACCCCTACCTTCCACAAAATGCCATGATAGAATCATATGCCTTAACAACAAACTTTTGACCAATCCTTGTGACAATCACTTTTACCATATATGGAATTACTCCCTGAGAAGTTCGGCTATTCATTTACCAGGTTAAACATTTTTATTTAGTCCAGAATTAGCCGTCGAAACGGCTTGAGCTCAGCCGTCGGGGTCCTACTTGTTCCTATTACCCACTCTACTACCCTAAGTATTGAGTACTTTGGTGCGTTATGGTCCATATGGTTCCTTACCACATTTCCTTCGTTATCTAGCTCCTATTCCCGTAGTAGAGCACTTTCCGACCTTACCACGCCTTATCCAGACTTTTCCGCTAAGCTTTTTTTTCTTTCACCCGCATCATGCGAAAACACAACATCGACTTCTCCACCAAGAACATCCCAGTCCAACCGAGAAAACTCAACCTTCGGATGCTCACGCAAAAAATCGACCTCTTTGCGAAAAGACTAAGTTGGAAAACTTTTTTCTACGACAGATATTGCGACAATCAGGACTTCGATACCAAGAAGAGATTCGGATTTAATACCTACAAATCTCCCCCTCCGAACCTTTTGCTCTCACCCTTCGAGAATGACCTTTTCCAACTGGTCAAGAGCATTAAATTCAAACCCAGATACAACAGATTCCTACAAAAACTCCGTAGCAATTTAACAGAGTATGAAAACACCAACGACATCATGGTGCACTCGGATAAAACTGGTAACCTCTACTTCGTCAACCCCGTCAGATACCACACACTGATCAGGAGCAGCCTAAACTCCACCTATAAAAAGGCTAACCACTCAAACATCGACGACATAAATCGAGATGGACAACAAATTACCTCCAGCCTCGGGGTCGCCGACCGCACTGAACCCCTAGACCCACGGACTCCCTACTTCACACTGAAGGACCACAAATGCGACTTCGACCGTAAACCATCTATCAGGCTTATAAACCCAACGAAGTCCGACATAGGGAGAATCAGTAAAAAAAATCCTAGACCGCGTTATACCAAAAGTTAAGCAACACGCCAGACTTAGCCTATGGTGCAACACCCAGGAAGTAATCTCATGGTTCAGCAATATGGAGGACAAACGAGAGACAAATTTTATCCCATCCAGTTTGACATAGAGAGTTACTATGCTTCAATTACCTTACCGCTCCTTACGGCCTTAGACTTTGCCGAGACACTCGCGCTCATCACCGACCAGGAAAGAAATATCATCCTCCACGCCAGGAAGACAGTCCTACTTTTCGACAACTCCAAATGGATAAAGAGAGCCCCCCCCCCCTTCGACGTCAGT
>CAXHJY010000842.1:70000-92500 GCA_964016885.1 Eledone cirrhosa
ACTTACCTATGCAAATAAGTACAAATAAATAAAGCAGCGATTCTTTGCTTAAACTTTAATCTGTTATTTTAATAAATATACATATATATATATATATATATATATATATATATATATATATATATATATAATTAAGTTAAAGATGTACATCCATATATGTATACTGAAGTACTAGTATGTATATGAATACACACACGTATACATATGTAGATGTACCAAGTTTTTTTCACTGGTCACTTTACTGTGAGTGGCCAGCTATTCTGTATGTAAACACACAGACAAACCGGTTTTTAGAGTCATACTGGTTTTTGAGGAAACACCTTTCCTCTATTCTCCAGAAAGCCAGACAAGGAATATTGAACTAGTTTCGTTGTTGTTACAACTCATCAGCAATATTTACCTATCTTCCGGCCTCTCTAGAGAATCGTAAAAGCACATATCGTTATGTGAGTTACAAACGAAACGAAATTTAATTTCGTTTCGTTATTTGTTTTTATCGTCTCCGTTGAACCGGTACTTACTCACACTCTATGCAAATTAGTCTGCCCACTACTAATTTTCATAGAAAAAGCATCTAACGATATGTGCTTTTACGATTCTCTAGAGAGGCCGGAAGATAGGTAAATATTGCTGATGAGTTGTAACAACAACGAAACTAGTTCAATATTCCTTGTCTGGCTTTCCGGAGAATAGAGGAAAGGTGTTTCCTCAAAAACCAGTATGACTCTAAAAACCGGTTTGTCTGTGTGTTTACATACAGAATAGCTGGCCACTCACAGTAAAGTGACCAGTGAAAAAAACTTGGTACATCTACATATGTATACGTGTGTGTATTCATATACATACTAGTACTTCAGTATACATATATGGATGTACATCTTTAACTTAATTGTTTAAGCGTCAGTCATACAAAAGTGAGTTACAAACGAAACGAAATTTAATTTCGTTTCGTTATTTGTTTTTATATATATATATATATATATATATATATATGTATATTTATTAAAATAACAGATTAAAGTTTAAGCAAAGAATTGCTACTTTCACCCTTAACGGTGAAAGCAGCGATTCTTTGCTTCAACTTTAATCTGTTATTTTAATATATATTTGCTCTACGGTTCTTATATATTTGATATATATTTATCCTTATCGAGCCCTCTTTGGATTTTAGTCTTCATATTTATTATTATTACTATTATTATTATTGTTCTTTGAGTCTCAGTCATTGATGTTATTTAACTGGAAAGTTTGTTGAATATCAAGCCGCTACCTGCAGCCTCAGATATTCAGGACGTATCGGTGGGTTCTTGTTGTTCCCAGCAAGCATGCCTTTTGAAGTGTTCCAAAAAGCGGGGATGGACTAATCTTCTTTAACCATCCCTGGAAACTCTTTGAGATAGTTCCTATTGTGCCTATGACAATCGGGACGACCTTGATTTCATGGCAGTTCCAAATCCTTTTTAACTCCCACTTTAAGTCCTGGTATCGGTTAATTTTCTCCTTCTCCTTTTGTTGCACTCTCGTGTCAAATGGGCAGGCTACATCTACAATCAGGCGCGATCTTTTTTCCTTGTCCCAAATCACAAGGTCATGCCTATTGTGTTCTAATTTCTTGTCCGTCTGTATCCTAAAATCCCACGGCACCTTCACCTGATAGTTTTTTATCACCGAGTCTGGCTTGGCAGTATCGGTAGAGGGCCGGACGCCATGCTTTGACGCATAGAGTTACGGCCCTTGCCATTCTGAGTTCAAATCCCGCCGAGGTTAACTTTGCCTTTCATCCTTACCAGGTTGATAAAATAAAGTACCAGTAATGTACTGGTTAATTCATGGCCTTGTGCTAAAAGTAGAAACAATTATTATTATTATTATTATTACTATATATATATATATATATTAGATATTACTTTAACAATGATAATAATAACAAAGGCAAGTTATTTTATATATTTCTTTCATTGTTTTACGATCGTTTCGGAGAGTTGATCATATTGATATATTGACTTATCTATAGCAGTTAGAGAACTGTACACTATCAGACATAATATATGGGTTCGATCATACCGTCTTCTTCGGAAACAATGAAGTTAGAATCTTTATAATAGAGTGCCCGAACTACAAACTAATGTCATCATAGCAAATTATACTGATACAGCTAGACAACAATATAATACTCCTAAACCACATGAAAATGCCAATCACAAACCTATTCTACCCCATATAAACACTAATTATAGATATAATATTCCCTCCAGCTCCTCTGATTACACCAACACACCTCATCAAATTGAGAATAACTATAAAAATAAAGATAAAACTAGTAATAGAACTCGTAAAAGAAAAATCACATGGCATAATGGACCTTTCAACATACAAACTAAGGGACAAAATACCTAGAAAAATATTTGCAATCTTAGATAAGCACTTCCCACCTAACCATAAATATCCCCAAATCCTTAAATACTTTACTGTTAAACTCTCTTACTCAACATCAACCAAGCTGCAACAAAAAATAAGTGTAATGACTTTCTATAAATGTAGGATAGTGGAAAATGTACCCAACAAGTAAACGGAACTAGTCTTACACCAAGTATTAGTCGCAATGTAAATCAAAGCACATCTAATAATACTAACTACACACTCACAACCTGCAAAATACCCGCTAACTTAGACAACTAAATGAAATATCCAGCAACCATCAAGCCTTAATAATCTCCTCAACTTGTATCATTGAAAATACACCCGCAACCACCCGACACCAACTAATCTAATGCAAACCAAATATCTGTATAACAATTCTGTATCCATAATACCATCCTCAATTAGTCGCATTACCAACGAAATAGACACCAATACAAGCAATGATAACATTAATGATAGTAACAAAAATTTATAATATAAAGGGATGAGTGTGGGACAGCGTCCGTCTTATATTCTTTTATCCCGTTAATAAAATAAGTTGGATTACTTTGAATAAATAATGAATGAATATTATGTAATTTATCTACTAAATTTTGTAGCTCTTGATTAAACATAAATATTCTTATATATAAAGTATTGATTATTTTAAGATTCACTTCTTTAAAATTTTCAAATGTCAACACTTCCGGTTAGCGTCCGTTATATCATAACACATTACAATGTTCATATATTTGCATCGTTATATAAGGTTTATATTTCACTAATTTTCTACTTTTTCGTTTTCAAAACATTTTAGTTTATTATGTGTGCAGTTTATATATAATATCGTATTTTTTTATGTATCATGGATTACTTTACTGATTACAGAAGAGAGTGTAACACAGACTTCGTTCAATTTCTGTGCATATTGTCAATTACGATTTCATTTGACGTAACATATCTACATGCATGTATATTTGTTTGTAATATCAATATGCACACTACACATGCTATCAGAAAACCACCCAAGGGTGGTTTTTCTGCTAGTAATAGTAATAATATACAATCATCTTAGATTATATAACACATCCCAAACAAACAGATGCAACTGTAAAATTAAAGCTAACTGCCACCTTAATGGCAATTGCTTAATTAGCAGTATAGTATATAAATGTAAGGTAATTACTAAGGACACTACACAATCCTAATAGGTGCTACCTAATTCATTTAAGAAAAGGTTCTATTCGCATTCTTGTAAAAATACTAAATTAGCTAACACCACCTCACTAGCAGAAACTATTGTATATATATATATATATTCAGAATAAGAAAATGCAAAGTAGTTTCAGATATTAAAGTCCTTTAATGATAATGCTGTGATACATATTTCAATGACGACAGTGGTGATCCTCTTCGGTGTACCCAGTGCCGTGACATCATCAGACAGCTTCTTACATAATAAGGTTATGTTCCCAAGGTAATCAAAATTGAATCGACAAGGGAACGGACAAAGCAGGTGCTCTTGGGTCCTTCGTCCGCTCCCTTTGATTACCTCGGGAACATAACCTTATTATGTAAGAAGCTGTCTGATGATGTCACGGCACTGGGTACACCGATGAGGGTCACCACTGTGGTCATTGAAATATGTATCACAGCATTATCATTAAAGGACTTTAATATCTGAAACTACTTCACATTTTCTTATTCTAAATATATTCCGTCACTCCTATGTGGAAAAAGTACGTTGAGTGCTCGAATCGAATTGCAATAAAGTTAACCTTAAGTATATATATATATCCAATAGTTTAAACTACTACCGCCTCTGTTGTCAGAACCAAATATTTAAAACTACTACCACCTCTGTTAGCCAACTAACAGAGAACGAAGGATAACCTCGGACAGAAAATGAACTTTCCTCTCTAAATATGTATGTAAAAACTAATAATTTTTCTTCCCCATTTTATTAACTTAACTGCACTTTGCACTTCCGCCATTGAAAAAGCATATAATGTTGCTACCACAACTAAATGCGGAAATCCTCAATTTATAAATAAATGTTTTGATATTATACTGAAAAAATATTTTACTATTTGTTTATATATATCAACTCGTGTGTCACTTTTCTACATTCTATATATATATATATATATATATATGAAGATAATGGTATGATAGGCACTCAATATTTTGAACTGGTCTATAGAATTCTCTAGGCCTTTGTCACTCTAAGTAGAACCTTAAAGAATTAGCTTTTAAAAAATTTCCCATTTCTTTAAATTCATCAACCATAACTGACCCTCAACGATCTTATAGACACCTGAAATATAGGCATTGTTAGCTTAAGAGAAACTTAAAAATAAGGAGTGGCACCCCATTCTGAACTTGTTTATAGAATTCTTTCTGCCTTTGTTATTCTAAATATAAATTATAGCTTTAAAGAATTAGCTTTTAATGAATTCCCTTTTCTATCAACCAATGACCTCTACCCATCCCACTCCCTACCCTCTTCTACCACCCGAAGAGGCCTATAAATACCATATTTATTTTTTGATACCCAGATTCCTTATGATTTCTAAAGAATGAAACAGTTCTAGTCCTGTAGAATCTCATCTATATTAAAACTTTTATACTCTGCTATGTATTGAGTACCTTACTTACTGTGGTTACCTCCGATTCAACCCGGAATAACGTACATATATATATATATATATCGAATGTAGGAAGGTGAAACTGGTTATTTATTCATTTTTATATTGGAAATTTACAAATTACATTAAACTCTGAACTGTCTTTTACCAATCTTACTCTGGATTATAAAACCACATTCGACCTTTGAATAACTCTGCCTTATATGATTTTATTATCAACTCATTAATCTTCCTCATATATAGATATATATGTGTGTTTCGTCGCTGTCTTTGTTGCTTAACCTGGATCAACTCAAACCTGTGATTAAAGGCATTCCAGTCGTGACCATCCCATCTTCTATTATCAGACAGGGTGTATTAGATACAGCATTATCCAATATGCCCTCCCATTTTAAGACGGTAGACTATGTTTTTTTTAGGAACGTTTTGCTATTTCTAGCATATCAAGTAACTCTATAGGATCTCCGTCGCTGGTTATGCTGAATCCATCTTGTTAATAGTTAAATATGATTCTCTAGTTGCTCAGGAATGTTGTTATTGGATCTCGGTTCCAACGATGAGTGCTCTAGTTGTTTGAAAGATGAAACAACCTGACCGTGAAATTAATGTGCAAATAGCTGAGTATTCCGTAGACAATGAGATTGAAGGTGTCATAGCTTGTCGCAGAGCTGGAACTTTGAATTACAACGTGAAATAAAGTATATTGCTCAAGTCTTGCTCAAGCATACAACGTGAAATAAAATGTCTTGCTCAAGGACACAACGTGAAATAAAGTGTCTTGCTCAAGGACACAACGTTAAGTAAAATGTCTTGCTCAAGCACACAACGTGAAATAAAGTGTCTTGCTTAAGCACACAACGTGAAATAAAATGTCTTGCTCAAGGACACAATGTGAAATAAAATGTCTTGCTCAAGGATACAACTTGAAATAAAGTGTCTTGCTCAAGGACACAACGTTAAGTAAAGTGTCTTGCTCAAGGACATAATGTGCCGCCGGGAATCGAACTCATTTTCTTTCGATCGTGAAACGAACACTTGAGGAATATCGAATGTCATGTAATGTAGAATAATGACAAGAGGAGGGGAATGTGATGAGTAAGAGAACAGAGAAAAAGAGGAGGTGAATGAGGAGGACGAGGATTAGGATGAGGTGGGGAAGGAGGAGGACGGGGATTGGATGAAGGTTCTCAAATTCCAGATTTTTATTTCCATAATCGAACAATACCCAGACATCTTGGCATGCGTTGGTCCAAACAAAAAGTATCTTGTGTGGAGATCATTCTTGGAAGCCATTTGACTGTGTGAAGTGTGACCTCTGGGGTCAATATTGACCATGTCATTAAAACAAAATCTCTTCAAGTTTCAAAAGAGTAAGACAACGTGCTGCTGGAAAGAAATAGTATTTGTTGTTGTGGTTGTTATTTAGCCCCAGGTCAGTCTCCTTTAAGCAAATCTTATGATACTCAGAAAAAAACAATCCAACCGTGACTATCACGTTTTCTAAAGAAATGTATCTAGGTTTATATTTTCATTTTATTTCTTAGCATGGTAGACGGTAGTTCATTGAATTTAGCTGCTATTTCTAGCATCTTATGTTTACGCATTGACTCTTCAAAGGAGTTGTACCTGTGATCCATGGTTAATTTTCCTGAGTTACGTTAACGGTAAACGTGGCTGTGGAATGCTCAGTCACTTACACGTTAACTTCACGCGCAGGCTGTTCCGTTAATAAAACAACTGGAACACTCGTCGAAATTGACGAAGGTCCAACACACACAAATACGTTAGAAATATCTCACTGAACTACTTGTTCCAAAATTTGAACCGTGTTCAACAGTTGTATTTCTGTACAGAATAAATGAAATTGTTCGCTCGTGTGATGGATTGACCCAAGTCAATAAACTCTTCAGTTAGACATTATAAAAGCTACCGTATTTCCCGGCGTCAATCCTATCTTACAATAAGTCTTGAAAATCTACCCTGCGTCCTGGAGGCCGAAGGTTGCGTTTCGCATAGGCATATCCTAAACTCAGAGGAAAATTATCTCTGCTTGACAGTAATCTGAACTCCTGTATATGACCTCTCATTGAAATGTATAAATTATTCTTAGTTAAACTAGTAAATAAACAAAATACCATAAAATAAAATTAGGTAACAAAACCCGACGTACCTGGACCTCATTTTTATGTTTATTATTGTTTTTCAAGTTTTTGGTTGTCAAAATCGGGGTGTGTTCTCGAGGGCGAAGTGTCTTTGACGACGGAAAATAGGGTAGGTCATTTGTCGCTTTTGTGTTGTTTTTTTTGTTGTTTTTTGCGTCTATTCCTTAATAATTGTTTCTACTTTTTGGCACAAGGCCAGCAATAACCCAGTGCATTACTGGTACTTTATTTTATCGAAAGCATACCCACAGACAGCTCTACTAATTCACGTGTCCAGTCAATGTACGTTACTTTTCATTCAAGCAATTCTGGACGACCAGCTAACGACAGCCCCGATAGAACAGCTATGTACCTCACATACCAACAATACCTCAATTTTACAGCTTACCTCGAGTTACTCACCTTTGCTTTTCCTCGTCTATAAAAACAACGGCAACAAATTTCATGAACATTGAAACATGAATGTATACACACTGAAATGTGAATGGTCTACACATTTCTTTTGACCATCATCTTTAAACGGAACTCTCCACTTAGTCTCACCCTGAAATACACATTTAGCTGGATGGAACGCTCTAGTTAGTCTCACCCTGAAATACAGTTTAACTGAATGGAATTTTCCACTTGGTCTCACCAAGGAGTTTAGCTTAATGGAACTCTCCAATGAGTCTCAACACGGAGTATATGCTTAGCTGAATCGTACTCTCCACACAGTCTCACTAAGGAGTACATGTTTAGCTGAATGGAACTCTCCACAGTCTCACTAAGGAGTACATGTTTAGCTGAATGGAACTCTCCACAGTTTCACTAAGGAGCGCATGTTTAGCTGAATGGAACTCTCCACAGTCTTACCATGAAGTACATCTTTATCTGAATGGAACTCTCCACTTAGTCTCATCGTGGAGTTCATGTTCAACCGTACGGATCTGCCAGTTAATGTATGTCTTGTAACTTTTACGATAGAGAATTTATTAACCCTAACCTTTTGACATTGAAAACTAATATTAAATATCCACATGCAACCTTTTGTCTTATCAATGTTGTTATTGTAAAAACGTAGGGGTAAAATCTTTCGTTTGGAATATCATAAGTTATTTTTCTTCTTCGCCCACTTATTCCTGAGAGAGTCGTGGGGACAAAGTTTTCAAACACTCCTTCATGCGGGTCCTATCTGAAGCAAACCTCTCCAATAGATCTGTCTGGATCCCCAAGCGAGACCAGCCGAGCTCAAGCATGTTATCCAACCCTCTTGCTCGGGGTCTTCTTTTGGGTCTCCTGCCGGTTTGGTTTTGCTCGTAAAATCTGTCCAGCGATTCTTTTCTGAGACATTTTAACCACATGCTGTCTCATAACAGTGACGGAAGAAATTCAGCAATAGACGTATATAATCGACAATAACCGGCAGAAGTGACTAAAACTCGGCTTTAAAATTAAACTGAAAGGTTTCGTTTTTGCTTTAAAACTAAGTTTGTTTGTATATTGTTTATATTGAAGAAATAGCTAAGCATCAGAGACAGGGAAGTTGAGAGCAATTACTTCCCATGTAGTATCTCATAAGGCGGCTAAGTGGCAGAGTTGTTAGAACGTCGGATAGAATGCTTTGCCGTATATTCGTTCCGAAATTTGCTGTAATCAAACCTGGAGAGGGATGAGCTCCGCCAGGCTAAAACTGCCAAAGAAACGCCGTGGGTCACTACGGGGTTCATACGAGTTCATCACGAGTTACAGGACCACACCATACCATATCAATACCCCATAACTAATGATATTTAAACTACCATTGAGTTTCCTGGAGTTTGGCGGATTACTTAACAATTTCGCAGTGAGTTATCGTGAACTCATGAATTTCTTGAACCGCCTTGTTCAAATGAAAACATGTGGTGGTATTATAAGCAAAAGCGTCATCGAAGCATTAGATACGATTTTTCTTTGGACTTCATATCCCTTTGTTTCGCCTCGTAGATCTATTGGTGGGCGGCAATTGACTGTAAATTTGTTATGGAGCATGTTAATGTCGTTACTGAAGCAATAGTTCACTAGTATAACTATTTCAGATATATATTATTGTTAAATGTGATACAGAAGTAATAGTTAGCTAATATATTAAGTTCATATGTAGATATGTCACTATCTGTAAACCAATTTTTGTATTTTATCTGACGATAGCGTACCAAAATACGGCTAGCCTTGAAATATATATAATAAAATAAATATGGTTTTATAAAGATAGTTTCCATTTATTAATATTATTGATATATACGTATATATATATATATATATATATGTGTGTGTGTGTGATATATACGTATATATATATATATATATATGTGGTACTGAAGCAATTTGTATAACTATTAGTATATTAGTATCCTGAAGTATAACGTTAATTAGTATAACTGTTTCAGAGATATGCATGTTACGTGATGTATCGACATTCGCTTATTAATTTTTCAGACCCCCCGTCCGCCACTTACTATCTCCGGCGAAATTTTATTTTAAGTGGTAGCATTCCTGCGACTGTTAATTTCCTTTATACATTAAAAAACATTACACATGGCAAAAAAGTACATTACTAGAAATTTCATATGTTATAAAATATAGGATGGGTTGGGGTCTCAATATGTAAACTAAACGACTAATTCTAGTTTTTAAATAAATCAACGGAGACAACCTAGAAAAGTTACCGATTTTCCAACTACTCCCCGCTTATTCCACAACCCATCCCACTTACTCCAACTCCCCCGCTTATTTCACCCCCACCCTACCTTTACTCCAACCCACCCTGCGCTTATTCCACGCTTATCCCACCCTAACCCTAACCCTTATTCCACTCCTCCCTACCCTTATTCCAACCCCTCCTATTATTTGAGACCCGAGAGTACTCCGACTACAAACTACAACCCTAAACCTAACGTGGTAGATGTGTCAGGTCATTATAATTCTGGTTTTTTTTTAAATCAACGGAGACAACCTAAAAAAAATACTGTGCCCCCTACCCCTCCGCTTATTCCATTACCCGTCGCTTACTCTGACTCTCTCCACTTATTCTGCCCCCCCCCCCTATTATTTGGAACTCGAGAGTAGTTGTGGAGATGGACTAATCCAAATTCATTGCACCACTATCACAATCGTGGTGGTGATCGAGAGAGCCACTAGGATGGTGGAAGCCGACAGCTTTAGATGTGTTCTTGTGTGTGTGTGTGTGACAGCTCACAGCTATGCAGGTTTAGCTGGCCTCCTCCAAGGTCTATCTTGTTGGAGGTGTCTTGGGTTATTTAATGATAGGGACCCCAGTCCTATCATCTCATTTCTACAGCTAAGTAAACTGGAGCAACGTGAAATAAAGTGTCTTGCTCAAGGAAACAACACATCAACCGGTCCGAGAATTGAACTGACAACCTTTCGATTGCAAGCCCAAAGCTCTAACCACAAAACCATGTGCCTTTAAGCTGTTCTTGTGTCTCGGATCAAATTGATTCCAGTTTAACAACCAGCTATGTCAGTGTATATATAGTTATGTCAGTGTATATATAGTTATATCTGTGTATATATAGTTATGTCTGTGTATATATAGTTATGTCTGTGTGTATATAGCTATGTCAGTGTATATATAGTTATGTCTGTGTGTGTATATATAGTTATGTGTGTGTATATATAGTTATGTGTGTGTGTATATATAGTTATGTCTGTGTGTATATAGCTATGTCTGTGTATATATAGTTATGTCTGTGTATATATAGTTATGTCAGTGTATATATAGTTATGTCAGTGTATATATAGTTATGTGTGTGTATATATAGTTATGTCTGTGTGTATATATAGTTATGTCTGTGTATATATAGCTATGTCTGTGTATATATAGTTATGTCTGTGTATATATAGCTATGTCTGTGTATATATAGTTATGTCTCTGTGTATATATAGTTGTGTGTGTTTCTAGTTATGTCTGTGTATATATAGTTATGTGTGTGTATATATAGTTATGTGTGTGTATATATAGTTATGTCTCTGTGTATATATAGTTATGTCTCTGTGTATATATAGTTATGTCTGTGTATATATAGTTATGTCTGTATATATAGCTATGATTGTGTATATATAGTTATGTCTGTATATATAGCTATGACTGTGTATATATAGTTATGTCTGTATATATAGTTATGTCTATGTGTATATAGTTATGTCAGTGTATATATAGTTATGTCTGTGTATATATAGTTATGTCTGTGTGTATATAGTTATGTCTGTGTATATATAGCTATGTCTATGTATATATAGTTATGTCTGTGTGTATATAGTTATGTCTGTGTGTATATATAGTTATGTCTGTGTATATATAGCTATGTCTGTGTATATATAGTTATGTCTCTGTGTATATATAGTTGTGTGTGTGTATATAGTTATGTCTGTGTATATATAGTTATGTGTGTGTATATATAGTTATGTGTGTGTATATATAGTTATGTCTCTGTGTATATATAGTTATGTCTGTGTATATATAGTTATGTCTGTGTATATATAGTTATGTCTGTGTATATATAGCTGTCTATGTATATATAGTTATGTCTGTATATATAACTATGACTGTGTATATATAGTTATGTCTGTATATATAGTTATGTCTGTGTGTATATAGTTATGTCAGTGTATATATAGTTATGTCTGTGTATATATATTTATGTCTGTGTGTATATAGTTATGTCTGTGTATATATAGCTATGTCTATGTATATATAGTTATGTCTGTGTGTATATAGTTATGTCAGTGTATATATAGTTATGTCTCTGTGTATATATAGTTATGTCTGTGTACATATAGCTATGTCTATGTATATATAGTTATGTCTGTGTGTATATAGTTATGTCAGTGTATATATAGTTATGTCTCTGTGTATATATAGTTATGTCTGTGTATATATAGTTATGTCAGTGTATATAGCTATGTCTGTGTATATATAGTTATGTGTGTGTATATATAGTTATGTGTGTGTATATATAGCTATGTCTGTGTGTATATAGTTATGTCTGTGTGTATATAGTTATGTATGTGTATATATAGCTGTCTATGTATATATAGTTATGTCTGTATATATAGCTATGACTGTGTATATATAGTTATGTCTGTATATATAGTTATGTCTGTGTGTATATAGTTATGTCAGTGTATATATAGTTATGTCTGTGTATATATAGTTATGTCTGTGTGTATATAGTTATGTCTGTGTATATAGTTATGTCTGTATATATAGTTATGTCTCTGTGTATATATAGTTATGGCTGTGTGTATATTGTTATGTCTGTGTATATATAGCTATGCCTGTGCATATATAGTTATGTCTGTGTATATATAGTTATGTCAGTGTATATATAGTTATGTCTGTGTGTATATATAGTTATGTCTGTGTATATATAGCTATGTCTGTGTATATATAGCTATGCCTGTGTATATATAGCTATGTCTGTGTATATATATAGTTGTCAGTGTATATATAGTTATGTCTGTGTATATATAGTTATGTCTGTGTATATATATAGTTATGTCTGTGTGTATATAGTTATGTCAGTGTGTATATATAGTTATGTCTGTGTGTATATAGTTATGTCTGTGTATATATAGTTATGTCTGTGTATATATAGTTATGTCTGTGTATATATAGTTATGTCTGTGTATATATAGTAATGTGTGTGTGTCTGTATGTGAGTCTCTGTATCTGTATGTGTAGTATATATATGTGAGTATATAGTTATGTCTATGTGTAGTTATGTGTATGTGTCTATATATGTGTGTATCTGTATGTGAGTCTGTGTATCTGCCAGTGTGAGTATGTGTATCTGTATGTGTGTGTATCTGTATGTGAGTCTGTGTATTTGCCAGTGTGTGTATGTATCTGTATGTGAGTCTGTGCATCTGCTAGTATGTGTATCTGTATGTGAGTCTATATATCTGTATGTGAGTATGTGTGTGTATTTGTATGAGTCTGTGTATCTGTATGTGCGTATGTGTATCTGTATGTGTGTATCTGTATGTGAGTCTGTGTATGTGTGTGTGTATCTGTATGTGAGTATGTGTGTATCTACCAGTGTGTGTATCTGTATGTGTGTGTGTGTGTGTGTGTGTATCTGCCAGTGTGTGTATCTGTATGTGAGTGTGTGTATCTGTATGTGTGTATGTGTGTGTGTATCTGTATGTGAGTGTGTGTATCTGCCAGTGTGTGTATCTGTATGTGTGTGTGTGTATCTGCCAGTGTGTGTATCTGTATGTGTGTGTGTATGCGTGTGTGTATCTGTATGTGCGTGTGTGTATCTGCCAGTGTGTGTATCTGCCAGTGTGTGTATCTGCCAGTGTGTGTATCTGCCAGTGTGTGTATCTGTATGTGAGTGTGTGTATCTGCCAGTGTGTGTATCTGTATGTGAGTGTGTGTATCTGCCAGTGTGTGTATCTGTATGTGTGTGTGTGTATCTGCCAGTGTGTGTATCTGTATGTGAGTGTGTGTATCTGCCAGTGTGTGTATCTGTATGTGAGTGTGTGTATCTGTGTGTATCTGTATGTGAGTGTGTGTATCTGCCAGTGTGTGTATCTGTATGTGAGTGTGTGTATGTGTGTGTATCTGTATGTGTGTGTGTTTTTCTGCCAGTGTGTGTATCTGTATGTGTGTGTGTGTATCTGCCAGTGTGTGTATCTGTATGTGTGTGTGTGGTGTGTGTGGCGTGTATGTGAGTGTGGCGTGGAGGGGGGCCTGTGTGTACCATGTGTGTGTATGTGGTGTGTGTGGGGACGTGTGTGTACGACGTGTGTGTATGGCGTGTGTATGTGGTGTGCATGGGGGGACGTGTGTATACGACGTGTGTGTACGACGTATGTGTATGGCGTGTGGTGTGTGTGGTGTGCGTGTGTGTGGGGGGGGGGGTGTGTAGCATGTGTGAGAAGCGTGTGTATATGTGTGTGTGAGAAGCATGTGTGTGCATGCGTGTGTGTGACGTATGTGTGTGTGCGCGGCGTCTGTGTATGGGTATGTGACCTATGTGTGTGTGTGTGCAGCGTGTGGGGGGGGGGGGTATGTGACTGAGATGTGTGTGTGTATATGTGTGTGGCGTATGTATGTGACGTGTGTATGTGTGGCGTGTGTATGTGCATGGCGTGTATATATATATATATATCTATGTGTGTGTGTGTGTGTGTAGCATGCATGTGTATGACGTGTATATATATATATATATATGTGTGTGTGTGTGTGTGTGTGTGTAGCTTGTATGTGTATGGGGTGTATATATATATGTGTGTGTGTGTGTATAGCATGTATGTGTGTGGCTTGTGTGTGACGTGTATATATATATATATGTGTATATGTGTAGCATGTATATTTGTGTGGCTTGTGTATGTGTGTGACGTGTATATATATATATGTATACGTGTAGCATGTATGTGTGTGTGGCGTGTGTATGTGATTTCGTTTAACATAACCAGATAAGAAGCAAGAGTGTGACAGTCATGCTATGAATGTTAAAGACAATATCCAACCAGATTACTTTTGGCATGATTATATATCTTAAGATATAAAATATGTTCTTCTAAGACAATATGGATTTGATGTTAGAGAGACTCAACACTGATTTATGACTATTGAAATAGCAGCAGCAGCAGTAGGCTGACTACAACAACCGCCATTTGTAATTCAACGTTTACAGTGAAACCACACTGACAGTCTGAGTAGTAAAGTCATGCTAAGACCGCTACTGATATCAACAAAAGGAAATGAACGGACCAAGGAGTCAATGTTTCCATTGATCTTTCCATTGTTGATACTATCTCTCAAGGAAATGAGAGTTGAACATCAGAACGGACCAGGGAGTCAATGTTTCCATTGATCTTTCCATTGTTGATACTATCTCTCAAGGAAATGAGAGTTGAACATCAGAACGGACCAGGGAGTCAATGTTTCCATTGATCTTTCCATTGTTGATACTATCTCTCAAGGAAATGAGAGTTGAACATCAGAACGGACCAGGGAGTCAATGTTTCCATTGATCTTTCCATTGTTGATACTATCTCTCAAGGAAATGAGAGTTGAACATCAGAATGGACCAGGGAGTCAATGTTTCCATTGATCTTTCCATTGTTGATACTATCTCTCAAGGAAATGAGAGTTGAACATCAGAACGGACCAGGGAGTCAATGTTTCCATTGATCTTTCCATTGTTGATACTATCTATCAAGGAAATGAGAGTTGAGCATCAGAACGGACTAAGGAGTCAAAGTTTCCATTGATCTTTCCATTGTTGATACTGTCTATCAAGGAAATGAGAGTTGATCATCAGAACGGACCAGGGAGTCAATGTTTCCATTGATCTTTCCATTGTTGATACTGTCTATCAAGGAAATGAGAGTTGATCATCAGAACGGACCAGGGAGTCAAAGTTTCCATTGATCTTGCCATTGTTGATACTATCTCTCAAGGAAATGAGAGTTGATCATCAGAACGGACCAGGGAGTCAAAGTTTCCATTGATCTTTCCATTGTTGATACTGTCTATCAAGGAAATGAGAGTTGATCATCAGAACGCACCAGGGAGTCAAAGTTTCCATTGATCTTTCCATTGTTGATACTATCTCTCAAGGAAATGAGAGTTGATCATCAGAACGGACCAGGGAGTCAAAGTTTCCATTGATCTTGCCATTGTTGATACTATCTATCAAGGAAATGAGAGTTGAGCATCAGAACGGACCAGGGAGTCAAAGTTTCCATTGATCTTTCCATTGTTGATACTATCTATCAAGGAAATGAGAGTTGAGCATCAGAACGAACCAGGGAGTCAAAGTTTCCATTGATCTTTCCATTGTTGATACTGATTGTAAAGGAAATGAAAGTAGTTGATCGTGACATCAAACCAAGGAATCAATGTTTCCATTAGTCGTCAATAGAATGAAGGCCAAATAAATCAGTTCCGAGTCACGAAAGGTAGCCTCGAAATCCCTTATCATTAGTAAGTTCTGGTGTGATGTAGAGAACTTTAAGGGTGAGAAGTTAATGACGAAAGAAATACCGACTATAGCATTGTAACAGGAAACCGATGACCAAGATCACCCTTCCAATCAGGTATATGTGATAGAAGATACCTACTCCCATCATTCAAGCGGATAGCTGCGCTCGAGTTCAAATCACACCGAGGTTAGCTCTGCCATTCATCCTTACGGTGTCGGTAAAATAAAGTACCAATAACATACAGAGATCGATTTAATCGACTTTCCCCTCCCCTAAAAGTGTTGGCCTTGTGAGTTGGCAGTATCGATAGGGCGTTGGACATGTTTTACGGCACAGTTCAAATCCCGCGGAGATTAACTTTGCCTTTCATCTTTACGGTCACGTCTGTCTGTAAGTGTGGATTATTTCGTTGAGTTTTCTTTTACTCTTTGGTATTTAAAATACATTCATATTATGGTTTAAATTAAAATAATCAGAGATAGACAAAAACATATTAATAACATTTTTTAATTTGTTGGAAATGTTTTACTCTTTCGAAAAGCTGCACAAAATGGCATAATGGTAGTGGTGGTGGTGATGATGGTTGTGAGTACATTATTTATGTGGACTGTGCAGTAAGAAATGAAGGCTTAGTAATTTTCTTAATGTGGTCAAAACTAGATTCGTTAGCTTGCTAAACTGTAAGTTGGAATTATTTTATTTAGGAGGAGGGGGACGCACATTGTAGAGCCAGCCAAGGGGGCTAAACATTCAAGCGCCGGCTCGGGATATAGCTAGTCCCTATAAAGCCGCATGGCCTAATGGTTAGGATGTTGAACTTACGATCATCATGTCATCGATTCGATTCCTGGACACGGTGCTGCGTTGTGTTCTTGAGCAAAATACTTTATTTCTCATTGCTACATTACAGCCAGTTGAGATTACCAGCAGCTGCTGGGAAGTTAATCGTGCGATAGATCGGTGTCTTGTTCAGGGATAGCCTTGTACTCTCAATAGCTTAATGCCAAGGAAACCCGGGATAAGCACTGGCTTGATGAGCCTTCGACTTAGAACAGACTTAAACTAACTTAATTCTGAAAGTGTATCTAATAAGAGATTTCTTGTTTATTGTAATACTAGGGGAGGAGAGGGCAGTCCTATTATGTGAATATACATTTACATCTAAACTAAGTGAAAATGGCAGATGAAAAGAGTACATACTTACGAAATCAAATAAACATATTTATCTATAACACAACATAAAAAAATATTTGAAACGCCAGACAGCTATAATAACCCAATAGTTTAGTATGTAAAAGACTCTTTATACATATATTTCTATTTCAATATATTGATGTCATTAATATTATTTAAAATATTGAGTGTGTCTCTAGAATTATTATTATTCAACGGCAATACAAAATAGTTTAATCATATAAATGTACTGCAACAAACTCAACTGTTTAACGCATTGTTGATTGTTGTTGGATCTCCGTCGATTCTCACGATGAGTGTTCCAGTTATTTTTCTCAATGGAACAGCCTGTTCGTGAAATCAACATGCTACTGATTGAATATTCCGCAGACACGAGTGCCCTTAACGTAATTCTCAAGGGGGTTTCAGCGTGGCAATTTGATTTACAAGGTGCAACTCATTTTGGCCAGTGGAGCAACGTGAAATAAAGAGTCTTTCTTGCTCAAGGACACGATGTGCTGCCAGGAATGGAAAGTACGGTCTTACAATCATGTGCTGAACACCTTAACCACTATGCCTCGCACCTTCACATTTACCGTATATACACCGCATATACACCGCCATCCACATTATTTCTACGAGCATTGTATACCGGTAATGTAGCAAGATTTCTTAGCTCCTGGATAGAGGCACTTTTGCAAACCCTAACAAGCTAGAGGAAATACCTGCATATAGGGCTGGTTGGAAACTTTCTCGTTCCTTTAGTTACAACAATGTTGAATAGTTTCTTGTTTCACACATATTACAGCATTGGTCCTCAACCTGGACTCCGCAAACGCTAAGCTCAAATTTGCTTTGTTATAAAAATACCGAGGTGCTGAAAAGTTCCTGGCTTAAGGGTATCGTGAAAATGTAGAGTTATTACCTTTACAAGAGAGGGAGTAGGACCGCTGCAATAAGTGTGTAAATTTGAGCGGGAAATATGTTGAATAAAATCATAATTGACTGATCCTCCTGTATTTCCTATTACCCAAGCCAGGAAGTTTTCAGCACCCACGTATTATACACACACTATTGGGTATTTCTTCTCTAAATATAAACATTTTTTTCTCTTGGTTGTTATTTTCACTGTGTAAACAATTTCAAATATTTTATTAACATAATACATACACAATTATTGAGTATCCATTCTTCTATAAGTATGAATATTTCTCTTTTTTTATTGTTATTCTTGCTGTATAACAATATCAAATACTTTGCTATGAATATATTGGATGGTTCAGTGACTCCCGAGGGACTCTTTGGGGCACCGTATTGATATACGGCGTCATTAGGGTGGATTGGCAGTATCGGTAGAGGGTCGGACGCTTGCAGCATAGGTCTGAGTTCAAATCTCTCCGAGGCTAACTTTGCCTTTCATCCTTACGGGGTTGATAAAATAAAGTACCAGTAATGCACTGGGATAATTGCTGGCCTTGTGCTAAAAGTAGAAACAGTTATTAGGGTTCTTTTTAAACCTGGGGGAGCGCAATCCTCTCCAGGTCTGAATACAGCAGATTTCCTCCAGAGAAGGATAGTGTGAAAGAAAGGAAGTGAGAAAGAGATATAGAAGAATCGACCCCAGTACTAGACTGGTACTTTTTGTATCGATGTGAATGGATGAAAGGCAAAGTTGACCCCGCCCCCTCCCGAGATTTGAACTCAGAGTGCTGAGAGTCGAAACGAATACCACAAAGCATTCTAACGTGGGTATTGTAAGGTATTACGAGGGGAGTAATTGCTCTCAGCAATTAATGAAGATTTGGTATGAGGTGTCTGAGTCGTTTCAGTGGGAGAGATTATGGAAGAATGAAGGGTGGTATCACCTGTGTACAGGTGAGTGGCGTTGTTTGATGGGATAGCAAGTCAGTGATTGATACATAGAAGTTAGATGATGGTAGATTGTGGGAAGATATTATGGGGTTTGTTTACAACCAAATCAAAGTTAGAGGTGACTAGAACATCGACACTTCTGATTAATCGATATTTGTTATATTCCAGAAGCCCTGGCGCTACAATTAAGGCCAACTAGGCAGCTGATTAGGGTGCAGAGCTCAGAAAGACACATTACAAAACCTTAAGGAATCATAATTTTATACAAATTTGAACAATGATATCAAATATATGATAATTTGCTGCGATGAATGAATAAATCACTAAACATATTTATCGCCTTGCAGAGACATAGGAATATCCAAAGAGGTGGAGAGCTCCATTTGGTATTATGTCTTATCACATGATTTGGTGTGTTGAGTATCGACTGTGTAGGGGGAAATACAAGCTAAGTAATTTTCTTGGTAAGAAGAGTTAAAAACTAGATTCGTCAGCCTATCAAACTGTGGGTTGAAACTGTTTTATTTAGAAGTTTGGTGGGCTGGGAGAGGGGGCACATTGTAGAACTAACCCAGTGCGTTAAATAGCCAGGCGCTGGCTCTAATATCATGGTGTGTTAAAACACCCAAATCAATGTCCATAGTCACTGAAATATTAACACAAACGTTTAATCGATTTATATTATACTCTCTCTCTAGAGAGAGAGAGAGAGAGAGAGAGAGAGATATGAAAAATTTTGGACCCTGACAGATTAGCTCCAGCCGTTTCAACTGCCAGATCCGAACTGAAACGGCCGGAGCTCAGCCGTCGGGGTCACGAATTTTTCATATTACCCAATCTACTACCCCAAATATCGAGTACTCTGGTAATAGCGCTACCTTATATATATGTATGTATATATATACAGGGAGACTACTCTTTATCCACCTAACCTTAACTCTTTGACATTAGAGATAGAACAGATACTCCATACCATTTCCTGTCAGCATGACTTGGCAATCTATTTAGAACACTGGTTTAACCGCTTTACTTCCCTCCGAAGAAGAGATATTATCTCGAAAATTAAGGACATTTAAATAAATCTAAGGTAAAAGACTAATTGTCAACAATATATTTTGCATTTGCATTCTTTATTCTATGTCCATACCTGCATTGTTTTGGCTTTATTATACATATACAAACGTTTATACCTCATTACACAATGCTTCAAGTGAACTATAACCTCCTCCCATATATATATATATTTATATATATATATATATATATTTATATTTATATATGTAAAAGGTAAACAGAAATAACAACACAATCAGTACAGTATATGGAAGGAATATATTAGGTTAACGCTTGAAATAGCAGGAAGAGGGTCTTAACGTTTTGGACGCTAGTCCTTCATCAGAAGAAAGAATGAGAAATAAGATAGATTGAGGGGACGGGTAGGTTGGAATTGGAAAAATATATATATATAACAGTTAAAAAGTGTGACAACCTTTCTGTATTTATCGTTGTTGTAGTATGGGCACTGCCTTCGGTCGTTTTTCTTGATGTCACATATTTTACCTGATGTGTTTACTCTGGATGGTAATGTATTAACATACCGATCCGTTGAGTGCTTTGTGATTGCCTCAAACGAATCGATTAGTACCTGATATATGGCAGGTACAAATTCGATTCATACCTAATATATATATATATATATATATATATATATATATATATATATATATATATATATATAGGATTATCCAAGATGTAGTAATGGTTAATTACTATACTGGATATGGTTGACGTACGGTGAGAGGTTACTCTACGAGTTATGGAAGAATTGTTGAAGAAGCTTAGTTCCTGATCCTTCTGTATTCCGGAGTGTATATAAAGAATGAATAATAACAGGTAGACATCATAAAAAGGTAATTTATTCCGTGTGCTTACAAATGTTTCCACGGTGGTACTACAGCCTAGTTATGCTATGTGCAAATTTACAAGTATTTGCAGAACTCAAATATCCAATGCTGTGACCACTGTATCCTCAGAGCAGAATTCTGCTCTGAGGATACAGTGGTCACAGCATTGGATATTTGAGTTCTGCAAATACTTGTAAATGTGCACATAGCATAACTAGGCTGTAGTACCACCGTGGAAACATTTGTAAGCACACGGAATAAATTACCTTTTTATAATGTCTACCTGTTATTATTCATTCTTTATATATATATATATTTAAAGGGCATACCCATAACTTTGGATGACATAGACATATACAGTAACTTCACGTTACACTCCCTGGGTACATATATATATATATGTGTGTGTGTGTGTGTGTAATAAACAACACAATACAATTATTCCATTTACCAAAGGTTTCACGAAGACAGTCGTTCATCAGAAAGGAAAATTTAATATGGATGTAAGATATGAAATTAAAAGCAAAAGCTATTACAATTGAAAGGGAGGCTGAAATAAAATTAAAAAAATAGAAAAATAAAATACCGAGAAAATATATATATATGTATATTTACAATATATATATATATATATATATATATCATTACAGAATAAATTATTTATTAAGTTGTCATAATTAATTATATATGTAATTGTTTCTACTTTTGGCACAATGCCAGCAATTACTCAGTACATTACTGGTACTTTATTTTATCGACCCCGTAAGGATGAAAGGCAAAGTTAACCTCGGCGGGATTTGAACTCAGAATGGAAAGGGCCGTAACTTTATGCGTCAAAGAATGGAGTCCGACTCTCTACCGATACTGCCAATGGAAAAAAGAGGGGCGGGGGGTGTAAAGAAGGGCAAATCTGGCTGTATAGGAAGGGACTATAAATGGCATAAATGAGAAGAAAGGAAGGGAAAGAGCAAGGACTATTAGGCAAGGAAGAAAGAGAGGAAGATATATTTTAGTCAATTCAGTCTTCTTTCTCGGTTTAACTGGATTACAATAGATATCTGGGTAAAGGGGCTAAGAATGACCCCAAATAATTGTTTCGTAAAAGAGAATCATTCAAATGACTTTTAACAACTTCAGAGCGACCAGGATTCCTATTAAGAAACTGACCAACTATATGTGTGTGTGTGTGTACGCGTATGAATATATATGTTTATGTATCTCTCTCTCTCATATATATGTATGTATATATAGGAAAAAGTATGACCCCGACGGCAGAGCTGAAGCCGTTTCGACGGCTATTTCTGGACTATAGTGCGTTATGATCCATCTGCTTCCTTATTACAATTCCTTCCTTATATATGA
>CAXHJY010000842.1:100000-105000 GCA_964016885.1 Eledone cirrhosa
ACAGCCAAGAAAAATATAATGATAGAACAAAGTTTACCTCCGTTATTTGAGTCCCTTGATATGCCCTGTCCTGAAGTATGGTATTGTTTTCTCAAAGAACTGGTGATATATGATTTAGAATGAACGAATTCAAGCATCAGTAGAATTTACTTTCCTCTCATTGGCCAGATACTGTCTCAATACTCCAATACCAAGACACACACACACTCTCTCTCTCTCTCTCTCTCTATATATATATATATATATATATATATATATATATATATATATATATATATATATATATATATATATATATATAGTTGTAGAACACTGGGAGGTTATATCCGCTGTAGTAGAGCGCTTAGTCCATGGGACGAGTTTGGTAGAAGTTAGTTCCACAACAGTTAATTAAACCATTCCGCTGAGCCGATGATCCGTTAAGGTGAAACAAATTGTCCCAGGAAATGGTTAATTAACTGTT
Source organism: Eledone cirrhosa (assembly GCA_964016885.1). Lineage (NCBI taxonomy): Eukaryota > Metazoa > Mollusca > Cephalopoda > Octopoda > Eledonidae > Eledone > Eledone cirrhosa. The sequence continues at coordinate 100,464 of CAXHJY010000842.1, forward strand.
GTGGAACTAAGTTCTATATATATATATATATATATATATATATATATATATATATATATATATATATATATAAAGTTATTCCGGGTTGAATCGGAGGTAACCACAGTAAGTAAGGTACTCAACACATAGCGGAGTATAAAAGTTTTAATATAGAGGAGCTTCTACAGGGCTAGAACCGTTTCATTCGTGAGATATATGTATATATATATATATATATATATATATCACGAATGAAGCAGTTCTAGGCCTGTAGAAGCTCCTCTATATTAAAACTTACAAATGTAAGCTATCGCCGTATTTTGACTAAAGAAATTAAAGAAAATTATTTAGCCTGATAGTGGGGTTAAGAACCCTTGGAGAAATGGAAAAAGATAAGTATTGACGTACATGGGAGTCGAACCCACATCTTTGGTTATCCAGACCACTGTGCTACCATTACACCAACACACCACCCGTCTTTTTCCATTCGAATTAGAAGCTATCAGGCTAAATAATTTCCTTTAATTTCTTTAGTCAAAATACGGCGATAGCTTACATTTATAATTTCAAACCCGCTCGCTGTTTCGAAAATATTCTTACTTGACATTTACAGTTGCTAAGATTATAGCTTCTAATTCGAATGGAAAAAGACGGGTGATGTGTTGGTGTAATGGTAGCACAGTGGTCTGGATAACCAAATATGTGGATTCGACTTCCATGTACGTCAATACTCATCTTTTTCCATTTCTCCGAGGGTTCTTAACCCCACTATCATGCTAAATAATTTTCTTTAATTTCTTTAGTCAAAATATGGCGATAGCTTACATTTATAATTTATATATATATATATATAATTTGTGTATATACACTCACACAAAAATGGAGGAGGTATAAGACGAAGGCCAAATAAAAAAACCAAACGAATTGTTGAAAATGAAAACAGAAATGTTAGCAACGACAATAACAATAGCGACAGCATTGACAACAATAGCAACAATAAGAGACAAGTTTGTCACGTGCACACATGCTGTGCCTCGTTGTGGTGTTTTTGTTTTGTTTGTCTTTGGAAGAGTGTAGACTATAGACATGCGCAACAACAATGACACTGAAGCAACAACAACAACAACAATGACACTGAAGCAACAACAACAACAATGTCCCTGAAGCAACAACAACAACAATAAAAATAGAGATGGCTTTGGTACTGATGAGTTACAATAGACCACGTGAATGTGTGTTGAATGGTGTGTGTCTATATATACATACATGTGTATATGTGTGTGTATGTGCCAGTGTGTGTGTCTGTATATGTGTGTGAATATATGAAGAGGGATTGTGTGTGTGTGTCTACACACACACATGCATATGTGTATAGTAGAAGTCAACAGCGTATAGGAATTTTCAAAAGATGCAACAGTAATATGTAGCCTCCACGTAGTCGCTAGATATAGCAGCCAAATATCCTCCAACTTACATCCCACGGTCTTAAAAGAGCCACATAAGTTAATGTGATCATAGATACTATCTAGATAAAAATAAAAGAAAGGAATAGCACGGATGGAAAGTATTTCAATTACAAGCTTGTTTCATTAGAAACTGACCTGTGGCTAAACAGAAACGAGCCCATGAGGAAAGCTCCGATGTGGTCGCCCAGCTTGTTAATAATGGCAGTCAAATCTCTCAAATTAGTCTACCACAGTGGTTCACAACCTTTTGTGCATCATGCCCCACCTTAACATCTCAAACAGTTTCACCAGTGTTAGGCAACTGTGTGTACAATGGGTCAGTATTCAGCCGTATTGATCCTCCAGCTACTGCTTGGCTTCATTTATTTCCACTGAGTGGACAGTGGTCAAGAACACAATACAATATTTTATATCAAAGTGGGGCATTAAAATATGCCCCACTTTGATATAAAAACAGCGTTGATTAACTACAAAGTGTAAAAAAATTGGTATATAGGTGATGCCAGATGCACAATGACATGTGTGGAGGAGGTGAGACAGGAGTTTCCGACAGTAATTTGTCCCAAAGTTCCCTTGGTGTAAAAGTAATAAGCTAAAACCTGAAGTTTGCTCTCATTATCATTTTCAAATTGCCTTCTTGAATATTCAAATTACGCCCCACGTTGGGAATCACTGTTATACCACTCGAATTAAGACAGACGGCCTAGTAGATTAGAATGCTCGAATCACAATCATAATTTCTTGAGTTCGAGACCTAGACAGAATATTGTATTGTGTTCTTGACCACTGTCCACTCAGTGGAAATAAATGAACACAAGCAGTAGCTGGAGGTTCAACACGGCTGCATACTGACCCATTGTACACACAGTTGCCTAACACTGGTGAAACTGGGATAATCTCTGACCCGAGAAACCTCTCGGTTTGGGTCAGACTTATGATATTAATTTTTGTATGATTGTTCGTTTTTTGTCTTGTTTCTTTTTTTAATGGAAATGAAAATATAAAATGTTGCAGTATCTGAGTGTTGATCTATCCTAGCAAATTCATGGAAGCATATCAAACTGAATACTGAATCCAAGCTGTTAATTCTGTTCCTTGCTGGGTTATTAATCACAATTAATAAGGATTCCTTTTTAAACTGATCTCTTTACAGGTATTCATTCCAAAAAACATAGAATTTTTTTTTTCTTTACGAGATTTATAGGGACGAACAGATAATAGCTTGGTTATATATATATATATATATATATATATATATATATATATATATATATATATATATATATAATATATAAACCAAGCTATTAGCAGAGAAGGATGGACAGAGAATGAACTCTCTTCTCTGAATGAACATGTATGTGAAAATTAATTTTTCTTTCCATTTTAATTTTTATTATTATTAGCTGTATCGGTAGAGAGTGGGACGCCATGCTTTACAGCATAGAGTTACGGTCCTTTACGGTCTGAGTTCAAATCCTGAATGACAAAAGTAGATGCCAAAAGTAGATTTTGCCACAAGGACAGCAATTATCTCAGTGCATTACTGGTACTTTATTTTATCGACCCCTTAAGGATAAAAGACAAAGTTAACCTCGGCGGGATTTGAACTCAGACCGTAATTATTATTATTACTATTTGTAAAAATATGCAACTTAACAATATTCTACATATCCGCAATTGACAATGCATTTAATGCTGAAACCGGTATTGTCAACAATTTAATGTTTTCATATTTCACTGAAAAAATCGCTTCAACATTTTCTACTGAAAAATTTGTTTTTCCTTTCTACTATTTGTTTATATATCAACTCGTGTGTTACTTTTCCACATTCGATATATATATATATATATATATATATATATATATATATATATTTTTTTTTATTTTATGTTTTTTTTGTGGGTAGTAACATGTGGTTGTGTGTGTTGCTGCTGACTCTAGCAGAGCCTCCCTCCTCCCTACACACACACACACACACACACACACACACACACACACACACCAAAACATGTCTACACAGTCCGGCGCTTCTTTAGGTAATGTAAGACTAAATGCACATGTCTACTGGATTTAACCGATGGTCACGGCTGGAATGCTTTTGATGATGTCATCTAAACCGTGACTGGGTTGTGCTACAACTACTATTACTTCCACTACTATGGTGTCATTGAAGAAATGACAAGTGTGGATGCGGAGTTGGGAACAGGGGTGCGGTCCGAGAGATGAATGGGACCGGGGAGAAAACTGTGGACGAGGAGATTTCGGAGGTTGCGTGTGCACTAGAAGGTGGAGACAGGACGGGGTGGGAGGAGAGATCTGACTGGAGGCTGCAGAAGGGATGGAGAATCAACCTCTGGAGTGGAAAGGTTGAGGTGTGGTAGATAAGGGGGAGGGTAACTGGTTGGTGGGGGTTGGAGGTCGAGGAAGTGTGGAAAGGTAGAGGCCTTCGGTGTGTGGAATGACAGTGTAGAGGGATTTGATGGGGTGGGCCAGGTGGGAATACAAATAAATCGAAGAGGTGGGGGGCGGGGTTGGTGCTGGAGATGTGGGTGGAGAGGGAGGCTACTAGAGGCGCGAGGGTGGAGTCAAGGTAGCCAGATGATTTCTGTGGGGTAGTTGCAGGCGGAGACGATAGAGCGGCCGCGGGTGTCGGGTTTGTGTATTTTGGGGAAGAAGTAGATGGTGAAAGTGCGGGATGTGTGGATGGTGTGGTTGGTGGTGTTGGAGGGTAAGGATGAGGAGGCGACGAGTTGTTGAAGGGTGTAGGCTTGTGGCTGGTATTCAAGGGTGGGGTAGGTGGGTAGGGAACGGTAGAATAAGGGTTTGTGGAGCTGATGTAGCTCTTCCGTTTTGTAACGGTCGGTGCGCCACTCGACCACCGGTTCGATGACGATGTCAACCCGGGTTGGGAGGGAGAAGAGGGCGGCGATTTCCACCCGGGAGTTATTCGTCGTCCCCCCCCCCCCCCCCCGGTGGGGTCTACAGACGTCGTGGCAAGCAGCCACGAATGCACCCACGAATGTACTCATCCTGGCCATGCAGAATAGTGATCTAACCAGATCCCAAATTGATATCGTTCTTGCCGCACGTA
>CAXHJY010000842.1:115000-120000 GCA_964016885.1 Eledone cirrhosa
TTTTTGTTGCACTCACTGATTCTGCTGAGGAGGTCCTCTGTACTTTCACATACATCTGGGGACATCTTGATTATGGGGCGTATAACCATTGAGAGGAAGTAGGAGATCCTGTAGTTGCTAGCTATATTAGCTCCGCATACGGGTCTTGTTGGTGGTCCTGTTGTCGGGTCGTCGACTGTCTTGTGGTCTTTGCGGAGCCCATACAAGGGTGGTATGCCATTGTTAGACGCCTGGAAGTTGTTGGCAGTGCGTCTGCTTGGCTTTAGGATGTCAGTCCACATCATCATGTGAGCGTTGAGGATTTTTTCTCTCCCATCGTGTGTTAGTTGTGCAACTTCGCTCGTGTTGGTGATGTGGGGTTGCATTGCCTCGATGTAGTTCGGCATGCTATCTATTGACATCCTACCAGACTTATCTGTGGGTAGACACACTACCTCACCATCCCTTGTGCGCTGCTTGAGGCTAACCAAGCCTTCTACAGGTTTTATCCCAAGTTGTTGGGCCTCTGGTCTGCTCTGTCTCATAGTGTACCTGTCTACTACTTGTCTAATCTTATTTCTAGCTATGGTGAACTGTGCCTCCGTCTCGTCATCTATTTGCTGTGGTATGCAAACTCTTTTATTAAAGGGTAACCTCGTAGGATAGATATTACCCATCTTATATGTTTTGTCAGCTGGGTTGAAAAATAGTTTCTCTAAGGGGTTGTCGTTATTTCTATCGTCATAGTTGTGTGTGTTGCTATTATTGTTATCATGGTGGTTGTTGTTGTTTCTATCATTAGCATTAATATTATTATTGTTATGATTGCTAGATGTATTGTTGTTTACTTCACCGTTATTGTTGTTGTTGTTACTGCTATTTCTACCATTGTGGTTGTTACTATTATTATGTTTCTTGTTTTTGTTGATGTTGCTACATGTACTATTTCCATTATTACCACTGTGGTTATTGTTGTTGTTGTTGTTCGTATTGTTACCGTTATTACTACTGTGGTCACTGTTGCTGTGTCTGTGGTTAACGTTTCTATTATTATTATTATTGTGGTTGTTGTTGTTCTGTCTATCGCTAGTATTATTACTATTATCACTATTTCTCACTTTCCTGCCATTGTTATGGTTATGGCTGTTATTTCTATACCCAGAGTTATTGTTTATATTACTACTACCGTTATTATTGTTGTTGTTGTTTACCTTTGCATTCCAACGTATTTTTGTGAAACACTTTTCCAGCTCCGTTTTGCATTCCATAGGGTTAATCTTTTTGTAGATGGCAAATTTTGGTGGTAACTTTAGGATTTGTTGTTCTTGTTCACTGATTAAAGTGTTCCCATAGATATTTACTGTGTGGTCATTGGTAAATTCTTCCGGTAGTTTTACATCACTCATACGGATGTTGTCGATGTTATCTGGGTATTTTTGAGAATATTCGATTTTCCTTTCTTGTAGTTTTTTCTTATTCATCCATTCTAATTTCTTCTTGAAATGCCTACAGCATTCGTTTTGAGCATATTTCGTTTCGCGTCGAATGACGCTCATGAAGTCATCTCTCTCGTTTGCTGTGATGAGATTTCGGATTTCCTTACCGTTGATGCGTTTTTGTCTGTAGAGTGCGTTGACTTTTGTGTATGTTGTTCTTTTCATATTAACTGTTATTGTGTAGAAAGGCCCTGAGAAAGACCCACTTAAAAATAAAGGTGGTAGAAAAGCCAGGAACCACCATAAAATCCCTGATCAGCAAAACCTACCCTTTTAAGAAAACCCACTGTACCAATAGGAAATGTATCATATGTAAGGTGAACCCCCGGATAAACTGTAAAACTAGAAACGTAGTCTATAGCATAAGATGTACAGAGGGTACTTGCAGAAACACGACAACAACATACATAGGTGAGACAGCTCGTAGCATAGGTGAAAGGATAGACCAACACGGGGGGGAACTAAAAGGACAAAAAAACGGGTCAGTACTATACGAACATGCTAGACAACAACATGACGGTAACATAGACAACATAGAAATTAGAATAATATCTAAACATAGGAATGACCCAGTTCTCTGGCTACAACCAAAGAGACAGAGTCAGAGTATACGAAGGAGCCATGGAAAAGTATAAGACCCTCATAGAACTGGACATGAAAGGAATTTGCCCACTATACAGGAGCAAATCATGGAATAGCTTAGATAGGGCTAGACATAAGATAGGGAAGGCCACATCATGGTACGACAACCAGAGATATCAGAGTGTCATGTTTGTGGACGCCACCCCTGGAGGGAAATTAGCTAACCAGTGTAGAAAGGCCCTGAGAAAGACCCACTTAAAAATAAAGGTGGTAGAAAAGCCAGGAACCACCATAAAATCCCTGATCAGCAAAACCTACCCTTTTAAGAAAACCCACTGTACCAATAGGAAATGTATCATATGTAAGGTGAACCCCCGGATAAACTGTAAAACTAGAAACGTAGTCTATAGCATAAGATGTACAGAGGGTACTTGCAGAAACACGACAACAACATACATAGGTGAGACAGCTCGTAGCATAGGTGAAAGGATAGACCAACACTGGGGGGAACTAAAAGGACAAAAAAACGGGTCAGTACTATACGAACATGCTAGACAACAACATGACGGTAACATAGACAACATAGAAATTAGAATAATATCTAAACATAGGAATGACCCAGCAGATAGGCAAATCAGAGAGGCCAGTGAAATAGAAATTAGAAGACCAAAGCTAAACAGAAAGAATGAGTGGAACAACAACAACACCCAAACAAACAACACTGACCTAAGAGAAGTATAAATAAATAAGTAAATTAAATAAAATAAATAAAATAAGATAAATAAATACATACACAAGCACATAAACACACACTAGTCACCCAGCAGACACAACACTATACACACTAGTCACACATCACACATAACACTATACACACACGCAAACGCATGCGCAAAGAAGACAAAATAAAATAAGATAAACAAACAAGCAAATAAATAAATATATAGACAGACTGAACAAAAAAAAAAAAAAAATGGCGTAGACATACAACACAACAGGAGGAACAATGAATATAACACCACTGACGATGTTGCAGATGTGCAACGAAAGATTTATGTAAATTATGTAAACTATATATATATGTGTTTGTCTATATTGTATCTGTATTATTTTTGACCGCCGGTCAGTCAATGGCAACATTGAGGACCGAGTAAGTTAGATCGCAGATATATATATATAAAAGACAGCGAGAAGCGAAAACCAACCAAACAGTGAGTGTGTTCTGTTATTAATTCTGGCAATATTACGCAAATATGACCCTCCCCAAATATAACAATATCTGTTTCGACACACGATTTCATATAAAAAACCTCGCAAAACTAATTCATCGCCGCTATGGCATTAGCTTGTGCCAAGCTGAAAGGTTATTGAAAGACACTGTTTTCTGTTATATAAAAACTACAATAACAACAGAACAAATCCGCTTCTTAAAACACTGTGTTTCCTCCAAAACATACACAACAAACATATCAAAACAAGTAAATAATTTATTATTGAACAAAACACAAGCTGAACGGCTAAAACACACAATAACAGTTAATATGAAAAGAACAACATACACAAAAGTCAACGCACTCTACAGACAAAAACGCATCAACGGTAAGGAAATCCGAAATCTCATCACAGCAAACGAGAGAGATGACTTCATGAGCGTCATTCGACGCGAAACGAAATATGCTCAAAACGAATGCTGTAGGCATTTCAAGAAGAAATTAGAATGGATGAATAAGAAAAAACTACAAGAAAGGAAAATCGAATATTCTCAAAAATACCCAGATAACATCGACAACATCCGTATGAGTGATGTAAAACTACCGGAAGAATTTACCAATGACCACACAGTAAATATCTATGGGAACACTTTAATCAGTGAACAAGAACAACAAATCCTAAAGTTACCACCAAAATTTGCCATCTACAAAAAGATTAACCCTATGGAATGCAAAACGGAGCTGGAAAAGTGTTTCACAAAAATACGTTGGAATGCAAAGGTAAACAACAACAACAATAATAACGGTAGTAGTAATATAAACAATAACTCTGGGTATAGAAATAACAGCCATAACCATAACAATGGCAGGAAAGTGAGAAATAGTGATAATAGTAATAATACTAGCGATAGACAGAACAACAACAACCACAATAATAATAATAATAGAAACGTTAACCACAGACACAGCAACAGTGACCACAGTAGTAATAACGGTAACAATACGAACAACAACAACAACAATAACCACAGTGGTAATAATGGAAATAGTACATGTAGCAACATCAACAAAAACAAGAAACATAATAATAGTAACAACCACAATGGTAGAAATAGCAGTAACAACAACAACAATAACGGTGAAGTAAACAACAATACATCTAGCAATCATAACAATAATAATATTAATGCTAATGATAGAAACAACAACAACCACCATGATAACAATAATAGCAACACACACAACTATGACGATAGAAATAACGACAACCCCTTAGAGAAACTATTTTTCAACCCAGCTGACAAAACATATAAGATGGGTAATATCTATCCTACGAGGTTACCCTTTAATAAAAGAGTTTGCATACCACAGCAAATAGATGACGAGACGGAGGCACAGTTCACCATAGCTAGAAATAAGATTAGACAAGTAGTAGACAGGTACACTATGAGACAGAGCAGACCAGAGGCCCAACAACTTGGGATAAAACCTGTAGAAGGCTTGGTTAGCCTCAAGCAGCGCACAAGGGATGGTGAGGTAGTGTGTCTACCCACAGATAAGTCTGGTAGGATGTCAATAGATAGCATGCCGAACTACATCGAGGCAATGCAACCCCACATCACCAACACGAGCGAAGTTGCACAACTAACACACGATGGGAGAGAAAAAATCCTCAACGCTCACATGATGATGTGGACTGACATCCTAAAGCCAAGCAGACGCACTGCCAACA
>CAXHJY010000843.1:2500-27500 GCA_964016885.1 Eledone cirrhosa
GATGCGAATTGTCTCGTATACTTGAAAGAACAAGGCTTTTTATTACCATGGCTAGGTAGGTATTCTTATTCACCAGCACCACATCCTGCATCCCTCTCACACACTTTCACATACATCATATATATATATATGTTTTATATTTGTCTGTCTGTATACATATCTACTTTCACATACAACGCACTAGATATCTATATCTATCTATCTATCTATCTATCTATATCAGCCTGTAGGTTGAGGAAAAAGAGGAGAGGAAAGGAGTACAAACTCTTCGTACTCCTGAAGATGAGGGTTGCACATTTTTTTCGGGGGTGTGTGTTACCCATATGAAATGTCTCCCCCTATTGGGGAAAATCGACTAATTTTTAAATTACATTTGTGATAATATTTTACACGTTTTTATTGTATGTAAACTTCCCCCTTTGTATTTGTCCCTTTCTTTTGTGCCCCTGTGGCTAATAAAGAAACATATCTTATCTCTCTATTTATATATATATAAATATATACCTGCATTTGTCTCAATATATATGTATATATCTTATATATATTTAGATAGATAGAGAGATAGATAGATAGATAGATGCATGTTTTAATGTAGATTTTGTTATCATGTTTCCCTCCTAAACGAAGAACTGGAGTATTTGTCTATATTACTTTCTCATCCGTCTGACCTTCATTTAGAATATTTATTAATCAAACTGTCTGTCTATCTATCGTCTATGTTATATATTCTCTCTCTTTCTCTCTCTCTCTCTCTCTCGCTCTCTCTCTATATATGTGTGTGTGTATATATAATTTCCTTTTCTCAGTTTATATATATTGCACTATTATGAAATTACGACTATTAGTTCTCGTTCAGTGTCTTATTCAATCAACTTATATCTGTTTAGTTCATCTGGTTTTCCTTTTTCCTTTCATTTCCACACTCTTATATAGTTACCTGTAATTAATGTAATACTACTATTCCAGGTGGAAACAGGTGCCCCCTACAACCACCTGTCTTAGTATTATCTTTTAACATTATTTTATTTATTTACATTATTGTATTTATATTTTACACATTCACAGTTTACAATAAATCCATCCATCAGTCTATCTACCTATCTATTTATCTATCTGTCTACCTATCTCTCTAGTTATCTATGTCTATCTATGTATCTGTCTATCTATCACTACATCTATCCATCTATCTATCTATGTCTATCTATCTATCTAAACTAGTTCGACCGGTAAAATAAAAAAGAAATATCAGCGAATTCTCTCTCCTTAGAATTTACACCTTGCAATTTCTTAAATCCATGTCGCAATAAAAGACAGTATTTGCAGCGACATGGAACAACACTTTTAATAAAATAGATCTAAAATATGTAATTTATTAATTGCGTATGTGTATGCATGTATATATATGCATGCATGTATGTATATATGCATGTATGTAAGTATATATGTATGCATGCAATAATTGTGATAATTAATAATACCAACATTAAAAATCAATACATATATATATAAATCTCTGCACAATTAATATTTATACAGAATAGTTGCAGATGTTACAACAATTTGTTATTCGCCTATTACAGTATTATTATTATTACGACTAAGTTGGCACTGATTTGATGTTGCTAGTCGTGTGGTTGTCTACCTGTCTGTCATGTGTCTATTATCTATCTATCTGTCTAGTCTAGTCTATCCATATATCTATCGGTGTGTCGTTCTGTCTATCTATCTGTCTACGTCCCTCTCTCTCTCTCTCTGTCTATCTATCTATCTACCTCTCTCTCTGTCTATCTATCTATCTACCTCTCTCTCTTGTCTATCTATCTGCCTTTCTCTCTATATATTTTTCTATCTTTCTTTCCCTCTCTCTCTCTCCCTATCCGTCTCACTGATTTTGGTCGGTTTTGTTTTAAACATGTTTACGGAACAAACAAACAATTACACGAAACAAGAAACAAAAAAGACCCACTTCCGAGTTTTACACGAACTTAGAAGTGCTTTATAAACTGACACACCACACACATAAAAATAATACACACATACATAGCAAAGAATACTCACATACATAGCAAACAATACTCACATACATAGCAAACAATACACACATACATATACAAACAAATAATGAAATATTGCCTAGTTTGGCCATTCTGTCTCTGGACAGGCAATATACAACATATCTTTCTCTCTATTTTGTTGTTATTTATCTATATATCTATTGTTATGGTGTCTGTATGTCTCTTTACGCGTATGTGTTGCTATATAATATATATATATATGTGTGTGTGTGTGTATATATAGATCCCCGATTAAGATCGCGGGGGGGGGGGGGGGTAACCACAGTTTAAAAAAAAAGTACTCAATACATTGGTAGAGTGTAAGCATCATTATTTACGATGAATTCATACGAATGAAACAGTTTTAGTCCTGTAGAATCCATTTCATTTCTCTCTCTCTCTCTCGCTATATATATATATATATATATATATATTTCATATATATATATATATATATATATATGTGAAAAAATGGGGAGAAGATATATATATATATATACTCAGTCTATCTTTACACAAGCATCCATACATCCAGCACAATTTTAATCTGTAAACCGATTGTAAGAAGGCTTGCTGTAATGTAATATAGCGGATATTGTTAAGCAGCTGACTGCTTGGGTAGGCTAAATAGATACCTAAATGAGGAAAGACTAACTGACACACACACACACACACATATATATATATATATATATATATACACGTATATATATATATGTAATATTTTTGGAGGATATAAATAAGTTAAAAGACTGCTATTTTATCGTCTTCTCTCGTATCTTCTTACTTCCTCCTCACCTCAACATTTCGACTCTTCGTCGTTTCTATTTCCCCCTTCTCTCTCTCTCTCTCTCTCTCATTCTTGCATTCTTCACATCGTAATTATTTTCTTCCTTCTATCAGACAAGACCAGACCATTCATTTATCTCTCTCTCTCTCTCTTTGTCTATCTACCTACCTATATATCTATTTACCTACCTATCTACCTACCTACCTATTTATCTATCTACCTACCTATATATCTATTTATTTATTTATCTACCTACCTATATATCTATTTATTTATCTACCTACCTATATATCTATTTACCTTACCTACCTACCTATTTATCTACCTACCTACCCACCCACCTACCTACCTACCTACCTACCTACCTACCTACCTACCTACCTACCTACCTACCTACCTACCTACCCATCTATGTATCGTTTAAAGCCTAGTGTCACTTCTCAATCTTCGACGACATTTCTGTGTCGTATTTGCAGCTGTTGGTGCTAATGAAGGCAAAAATGTAACAAATTCTTGTCATTTCACCTCTCCCTCGAATTTATAGGGAGCATTGTTCCTAATAATAATTGTGAAACCTTGCATGCATTAATTTCAACTCTTCTTATTAATAACTGCATTGTTTCTTTCCAAGGACTATATTGAAAAATAAACCTCATTTGGTCATTCCATGAGAGTATCTTGGTCAGCCGACTCAGCTATATAAGTTTTCAAATAGAAAGTAGAGAACAATTGTAAGACATCCGTAGTTTGTTTCCGACATTAAATAAAAGTGAAATTGTTACTAGCGAGAATCGAAACCGGGAAGATGATTTAACTCAGCCTCAGTGACGTTTCTTGTTCTGAGTTCAAATCCCGCTTTGCTTTTCATGTTTACTGGGGTCGATAAAATAAAGTACCAGTCACGCACTGGTGTCGATTCAATCGATTTCCCCTTTCCTTCAAAAAGTAAAAACAATTATTGTTAAATCCCGCCGACGTTAGCTTTGCTTTTTATCCTTATTGGGTCGGTAAAACAAGGTACCCGTCACGCACTGGGTCAATTTAATCGACTTTCTCCTCCCCACCATCACCACCAAAATTGTTGGCCTTGTGCCTAAATCAGAAACCATTATTTTTTAAAAATCCTAATTCCCTCCCCTTTCGTCTCCCTCTCTACTTTCCTCAGACCGGGAGACTTTTAAAGCTTTGTCCAGCACTCAAATAATTACGCTTCACTCAGTCTAGTCCAGCAATCCATTCCTTGCTCTTTCTCTCTCACACATTCATTATTCCACTCTCTCTCTATTCATTCATTTCAATTTGTCCACTCTTCTTTACTTTTTGCAAATCCGATTTGTCCTCCGCTTCTCCCCCCCCCCCTCTCTCTCTCATATAATATATATGACGAAAAAGGCCAGTTTTAGACCAACATCTCCCCTATACAGCGGTGGCCATAACTGGACTCCCGAAACCTAAAGTCGCACTTACATTTAAAATGTATGAAATTGAATATATATATATATATATATATTTATATGCAGAGGTTATATTTAATTTGTTGGGATTCAACAAGCTTAAAAATGTTTATAACTGATATAAAGCACTCAACAGTTAAGTGGAATAAATACACAATTAATAAATGGAAACTATATTTATAAAACCATATTTATTTTATTATACATATTTCAAGGGCCACCAAGGCAGATTATGGTGCGCTTTATATATATTTGGGGGAGGGGTACCGGGTTTAGACTAGGAAGACTATGTTCAGCTAAGTACTCGATACTTGGCAAAGTAGAGTGCTTATGTTGTAAATAGTGCCCGAAGGCGTGAGCTCAGCCGTCGGGCACTAACTATTTACTATGTTCCTCTTTCCTCCTCCTGATTATCATGCCATCACTTCACTCAGCCCAGCTGTCCACTCAAGTTTACACTCGACCCCCGCCTCACTCTCTCTCTCTTACACACGGACAATAAAATCTGCCACGCGAAACAACCCGACATTTTTTTTTCTTTTGACACGATCGATTGACCTAAAAATAGCAGCCAAATTTTCCTCTAATCACGTCCACACACACACGCGCGCGCGCGCTGGCCACTTCAAATAATGCAATTATAGATAGATATCCTCTTAAAATAGGGTGAAGTCACGACTGGAGCGCTTTTTATTATAATCTTGCTCAGGGCCTAAACAACAACAACAGCAACAACAATACTAACTCTGTGATATATGAGAGAAAAGAATAGAAAGAAAAAAAACGGAGAAAAGACAAGTGTTTCGCCAAGAAAATGATCCAACCAGCCTGTAATTAAATATATAAATCTTTACACTCTCGTTTGCCATATTTCTGGTAAATGATTTCCACTCTCAGAGCTTGAGAAATCGACCATTTCCAAATAGGAGGAGGTTCAACGTGGTCACTCGACTTGCTATAAACAAGAGCTAAACCTCTCCCCTCCTTCTCTTTCATTACATTACACCTTACTGTAAAAATCCCCGAGTAACTGTCCCGGATATATTTGAACGAGGAAGGCTTTTTCTTTTAATTTTCCGAAATCTCTCTCAACCTCTTGTTAAAAATAGCAGCTAAATCTTCCTCAGATCTCATCCTTTCTGTCTTTGATTAAAACTATTCGCATACGACGGGATAGCCATGGCTGGAACCTCTTTCATGACAGTTCTACTCAATCAGACCTGACCTGGGGTTAAATAACAACTGGATGGCTATGATGGTGATCATTCTGTTGTTACTAGCGATCGATTTAGGACTGACCGGGAGCTGCTGAACAACAACTCTACCGTCCAATCAATGGTTTATACGAGACAAAACAACTGCGTATTGGTTCAATGTTAGAAATAGCAGCCAAATATCTCGATAATTTTCACCATACGGTCTTAAAAAGTAGGAATGTCGTCACATTTTCATGCTACCCGCTACAAGAAGAGTTGAAAATAATTCATGCAAGATTTCACAGCCCTAGCATCACTCTTTCATAGCCTAGCCTATGATCTTTTCAGCTGACCCACGTACTTTAGGCACAAGGCCAGCAATTTGAAGTGAAGCGTAAAGTCGATTAAATTAAATTCCCTGGTGTATGACTGGTACTTTATTTTATCGACCCTGTAAGGATGACAGGCAAAGTTAACCTTGGCGGGATTTGAACTCAAAATAATAACTTTAAAAAGTGTGGTTGAGGAGTTAGGACATATTTAATTACGTCTCCTCAATCAGGTTGGACTTCAGATAAAAACTGCGACCGAAGACGAGAAAAGAAACTAAACGAGTCGTACGGGGGGATGGGGTGCTATAAGTGGCCCAGTTGCCATAGGACTGCGATTTAATTTTGGTAAAGAATTAATTAAAAAAAGATTTATTAATCTTTCTAGTTCATTTAATATGTTCTGTTACACACATACGTGCGTATTGTGCTAGAAGCTTTACTTTCGTTTTAATAATAACTCTCTATTGACAAAAGTGAAAGTGGAACACTAAACTCAAGGTTTATCCGGCCAGGAAGGAAATTTAGCTGCTATTTTTAATAAGTCGAGCCTTCTACGTACGTAAAGGTTCCTTAGTTGTAAGGTGTGAGTTGAGGAATGTTTGGCTGCTATTTCAAGCAGACACTCACCTTTTTAATTCGTGTTAGCGTAGCTTGTACGGGGGTCGGCTGAGAAGTTCATAGGCTGACCAAGATACTCTCATGGAATGACCAAATGAGGTTTATTTTTCAACATAGTCCCTGGAAAGAAACAATATAGTTATTAATAAGAAGAATTGAAATTAATTTATGCAAGATTTCACAGCTCTAGCATCATTCTTTCATAATCAGGCTATGAACTTTTCAGCCCAACCTCGTAGTTGAAACAAAAATGAAACAAGACATTCTCCTGCCTTAGCCACCGGCCATTCAACCACTCAGCCACCCAACCACCCGGCCAGCTACCCACCCAACCACCCGGCTAGCTACCCACTCAGCCACCCAACCACCCGGCCTGCTACTCACCCAACCACCCGGCCTGCTACTCACTCAACCACCCGGCCAGCTACCCACTCAGCCACCCAACCACCCGGCCAGCTACCCACCCAACCAGCTACCCACCCAACAACCCGGCCAGCTACCCACCCAACCACCCGGCCTGCTACTCACTCAACCACCCGGCCAGCTACCCACTCAGCCACCCAACCACCCGGCCAGCTACCCACTCAGCCACTCAACCACCCGGCCAGCTACTCACCCAGCCACCCGGCCAGCTACCCACTCAGCCACCCAACCACCCGGCCAGCTACTCACCCAACCACCCGGCCAGCTACTCACCCAACCACCAACAGCACCACCACTACTTCTCAACATCACAACCACCAACACCTCTACCATTACCGCCACCATCATCATCATCACTATAACTATTGTCACCACAACTATTAAAACATTTCTTCACGGCTGCTGCTCCTTTCCCCCTCCCTTAATCTACCACAGCATTCTCACTCACAACACCACCACAATCACCACTATTATCACAACTACCACCACCACTTCCACCACCACCACCACCACTACCACCACCACCACTATTATCACCACCACCACCACCACTATTATCACCACCACCACTACTACCACCACTACCCCACCACCACTATTATCACCACTACCACCACCACCACCACTACTCTCACCACCACCACCACTATTATCACCACTACCACCACTTCACCACCATCACCACCACTATTATCACCACCTTGTACACACAAACACCATCCAGCCAGCAGGACACCGGTCTTTTTCTAACACTACCTCCTCACTATAATCAGCAGCAATGGCCTCTGTGTTGTAAAGTGTAGTGAGGGAGTGGAGTTGCCCTGGGTTTTATTAGCCCCGCGGTCTGGCTTAACGCTTATTCCCAACAAAACAAAGCAACTTAAAGTGACATACAGTAGCCATATAGGCTACGTTAGTGCATCTACTATGCGACACCCTCACTTACACACACACACACACACACACACACACACATATATATATATATATATACATACACCCTAACCCTAATCCTATACACCACGTGGCCTAGTGGTAAGGGTGTTGGACTTAGGATCATAATGTTGTGGGTTCGATTCTTGGGTTGCATGTTGTGTTCTTGAGCAGAACACTTCATTTCACAATGCTTCAGTATACTCAGCTAAGAGTACCAGCAATAACTGTCTATTATATATATATATTATATATATATATATATATATATATATATATATACAGCAATAGCTGTCTATATATATATATATATATATATATACAGCAATAGCTGTCTATTATATATATATCGTTTTACCATGATCAATCAACCCTCTGAAACGATCGTAAAACAATGAACTAATTAACTACCTATCCGACTATTGTTTTATTTTCAGTGTCAATACACACATACTCACAAATATATATATATATATAATTTTCAGTTACCCCTTATTTCCATGGGTCCTGTTTATTTTCCCTACTTTCTATCCAATTATCAAATGTCTGTTAATCAGACACTGCCCCAACATGGCCTCAGACAAAATACAGAAACCAATCAAACAGTCAATTTAAAAACTTATTATCTATCTATCTATCTATCTATCTACCCGTCTATCTATCCACAGCCGAGTACCTGTTCTTTATATAGGTAATGAATTTTAGAGAGAGAGCGAGATGGTGTGTGTGAGAGAAATGGTGTGTGTGAGAGAGATGGTGTGTGTGTGTATCAGTTGTCTGTCTCTAAATAATACACCACACAGGTACAAGACATTGTGTGAAAGGGAGGAAGTTTCAATACACGAAATGCCTCCACACGGTACACGAGTTTGAAGTTCATTAGAATTGTTGGACTTATAAAACCTGTTATTTCCTTGTTTTTATCTCATGAATAGACAGTACCGTGTCACTTACACACTTACATACAGCCATACATATATACATACATACTGCCATATATATATACATACTTACTGCCATATATATATACATACAGCCATACATATATACATACATACTGCCATACATATATATATACATACTGCCATATATATATACATACATCTGTCTATTTGAATAAAAATATATTTATATTTTAATAACGTAGTCTGTACAAAAGTATCCCCCTGTGTCTAGAGTGTTTGTACACAATATAGTATGTGTGTGTGTGTGTATATATATATATATATATACACACATACACACAGTGTTTGTATACAATACAGTATGTGTTTGTACATACAGGGTGTCCCCAAAAAATTGTATACATCATTCTAATAGATATTGCCTGCACAGGTAATCAAAGTGTGTATACATTTTTGGGGACATCCTGTGTATACACAAAGTGTTTGTACACAGTATATTGTGTATATATTGTGTGCTGGTTGTTGAGTGTCAGGTCGTAGGGTAAAGCGAAGTTTTTATATAGCCAGGCAAGAGGTGGGGGAGGAGATATACAACCATTTTAAGCCAGGTAAGTGAAACGAGGAGAGGAAAATTGATTGTGTAGTGTGTGGGAGAGAGGGAAAGAGAGAGGTTGTAGGATAGATAGATTGGTAGAGATTGTGTAGTGAGAGAGAGAGACAGACGGGGGGAGAGGTTGTATGATAGATATTGTGTAGTGTGTGCATTAGGGAGAGAAAGAGCGGGAGAGTTTGTATGTCTTTGTGACATAAATAGTGTTGTGGGCCGTGGGTGTGTATGTGAAAAGGAAAGGAAGAGGTTGTATGAGTTTGTGGGAGACTATGTGCAGTATGTTAGAGAGAGATAGAGAGAAACTATGTACTGTATAAGAAAGAGAAAGATAGAGAGAAACTATGTGGTGTATAAGAAAGAGAGAGTTTATGGGAGAGATAGAGAGAAACTATGTGCTGTGTGTGTGAAAAAAAGAAAGAGGGAGAGGGAGAACCGGTTGGGTGACCTTTCCCAATGCTATCGACCTCTCATCGCCACCTATACCACCACCACACTCACCAATACCAACATCACTACTAATCCGTGCTTTTGCTATGGCGTTTGAAGTATGTCAAGCTTGTCTCTCTCTATCTCACCTTCCCTCTCTCTCTCTATCTCACCCCTCTCTATTCTCTACCTATATTTCATACCTAGAACCCGTCTACCTGTCTGTCTCCCGCCATTTTATTTAATCGTTTGCTGTTGTTATTCACTTTTTTAGCTTCTTATTTGTTCAACCAACAGAAATATCTCGTATTTCAAATGACTTCATGTCGACCACAAACTTTTTAAAATGATTTCCTCTCTCTCTCTCTCTCTCTCTCTCTCGCTCTACCACCACCCCAGAGCTGTGTGTTGTGTTCTTGAGCAAAACACTTCATTTCAAGTTGCTCCAGTGTACTCAGCTGAAAATGAGTACCAGCAGCAATAGCTGAGAGTTTAACCCTGTGATGGACTGGCGTCTTGTCCAGTGGGAAGTCTTGTACTCTCAGTCGCTTCACACCTCGGAAACTGAGACAAACCTTGACCTAATGAGCCTCCGGAATCGAGATAGACTTTGGACTATTTTTAAGACTGGGGTGGAGGACTATATCATGGTTGATATCAAGTTGGGCCAGTCTAGATGTCAGCTAGCTCTCCACGGAGCATGATGAGTTACGCAGCTTGGCAAATAGATACTGCAAAATATTGTCTTCTTACTCTAACACTCTGCCAAGTCACACCTGGTGAAATATGGAGAGCAACACATTTTTTGAGTAACCAACACGATGTATAAGGACGAAGAAGTTGTCCATACACACATATATTAACTAGAGAAGCCATACGTCGGTTTCAATGGAACAACAACTTACATGTGAAACTAACGTGTAAGTGGCTGCGCATTCCATTCCACAGACACGTGTACCTTTAACGTAATTCTCAGGGAGATTCAATGTGACAAGACTGGCCAGTCGGTCGACCCTTTGACTTACAGTTACAACTCTATCTCCCTCTCTTTCTTTTTGTGCCAGCTGAGGGGACTGGAGCAACGTGAAATAAAGTATCTTGCTCGAGGACATAACGCACTGCCCTGTCAGGGAATCGAACTCACGAGTTGTAGTGAGGTCGTGAGCTGAACACCCTAACCACTGGAGAGATAGAGGGGGTGGAGAAGGGGACAGATAGATAGACAGAAAGAGGCCTTCGTTACAAACGATAAACTCAGAGTAATGATTTTGTAAAGATTCAATATGATATACAACACTCTGGATTGAATACTCACGCCCCTCCTTGTACAGACACACATACATACACACAGAACAGACACATACATACACACAGAACAGAGACACATACATACACACAGAACAGACACATACATACATAACAGAGACACATACATACACACAGAACAGAGACACATACATACACACAGAACAGACACATACATACATAACAGAGACACATACATACACACAGAACAGACACATACATACATAACAGAGACACATACATACACACAGAACAGACACATACATACATAACAGAGACACATACATACACACAGAACAGAGACACATACAGACACGGACATATACATATACACAGAACAGAGACACATACATACATAAGACACACATACATACATAACAGAGACATACATACACACACTTACATAACAGAGACACATACATACATAACAGAGACACATACACGGACATACATACACAAGACACACACACACATACATACAATACAGAGACACACACACATACGGACATACATAACAGACACATACACACACAGTCACACATCCGGTAAAAATTGCATACTTTTCTATCTATATATGTCAAGTAGATAGTTATGTAGTTGTCAATCAATCAAATCTATATACACTTACTTATGCACTATTTTACTGCTCTCAGCCAGTGTACGAACACACAGACAGCTATGTGTGTTGCCTGAGGCGGTTTGGTAGATGGAAACCATACAGAAGCCCGTTTTCTGATGGGTTCAGACGAGAACATTTCAGTGTGTATGTATGTATATATGTGTGTGCGGGGGGGGGGGGGGGGGGGGGGGGGGGTAACTGTAAAAACCGGTGTCATTTAGGTTTCTGTCCCTTTATTTTGTCTGTCCATTAACTTAAATGTTTATTAAATTGTCTAGAGTAAATGAAACGAAACGAAACAATAAATAAATAAATAACACTTTCTATCACTCTCAATCGTTCTCCCTCTCTCTTTATCTCTCTATCACCCTCTCTGCATCTCTCATTCTTCTTCTTCTCTCTCTTTCCCATCGTCTCTCTATTGCCAATTCTTCTATTTCATAAATGATTCCTCCTTCTAAACTCTCCACATAATCTCTTTAGTTTCTATTTCTCTCTTTCTTTGCTATCTTTAGCTTCTCTCTTTCACTCTCCAATCTCTCTCTCTCACCCTTCCCCCCCCCCCCCCCCCCACAATTTCCCCTACTTCAGTTTTATCTTCTCTTCACTACCCTCCCTCTTTTTCTCTCTCTCCTTTTTTTTCTATACATATCGAAATATTATTTATTGTAAAACATCAGCAAAAATTATTACAAATAGCTCAAACAGAGGAATAAATGTTATGCCGCAAGGAAAAGAAGAGTTGTCTATCAGTTGAAAGCAGAACTCTTCATGGGAGAGTGATGAACTGTCAACACGTTGACTTTTCTTCCTCACGGCACAAAAGAATTGATTTTGCTGCTTTAACTAACGACTTAAGGATTTATTCTTGAAGCACTAACGCCAACACTTCTTTGTTATTGCTGTTTAGCCCCAGGTCATCTCATATCCAACAGACATATGATGCAAGGCGTTCCAGCTATGACCATTCCCTTTATATATATATATATATATATATATATATATATATTTTTAATCCAGTCATGGTGTATCTAGGACTACATTATCCAATGTTTATATAAATCTTGGAGATCTTTCATTATAGTATCTTTATTAATGGACAGATCTTTGTGAACATTTGCATTCAATATTTAATGTGGTGCAGTCATAGTGCTGTTTTCTACTAAATGTTTATAGTATCTTTAGTAATGGACAGATCTCTGTGAACATTTGCATTCAATATTTAATGTGGTGCAGTCATAGTGCTGTTTTCTACTAAATGTTTATAGTATCTTTAGTAATGGACAGATCTCTGTGAACATTTGCATTCAATATTTAATGTGGTGCAGTCATAGTGCTGTTTTCTACTAAATGTTTATAATATCTTTAGTAATGGACAGATCTCTGTGCAGTGTGGCAGTATTATATCTCCACTGGTCTTTCTCTTTCTGTTTACTTGCTGATGAAGCAGATCTATTGAACATAGCTGATAGTGATGTCTAACAGTTGTCACCTGGTGTGCTGATTATAGGTATATAGCAGTTATTGTCACCAGGTGTGTTGATTACAGGTGGTATATAGCAAGTATCTTCAATAGGTGTGTTGATTACAGGTGGTATATAGCAGTTATTATCACCAGGTGTGCTAGAATGCAGAACTTACTACCCTGGTATAAGGAGAACTTAAAAATGTACTTACAAATGAATTGAGAGATTCGTTAGAATGTCTCAGGAAAGAATCACTGGAGAGATTTTACAGGTAAAACCAACCGATAGAAGACCCAGGGGTAGACCCTGAGCAAGACGGTTGGATAACTTCCATGAGCTTGGTTGGTCTTGCTTTGGGATCCAGCTGGATCAGTTGGAGATAGTTACTGGAGAGGAAAGCTGGAAGTTATACACAAGTTATTGTGGGAAACCAACTCACAGGAGGTGCTGTAGAGGAACACCTGCTCGAACATTCATTAAGAGTGTTGTCTTCTTCTTTTCCCATTTATTCCTGAGAGGGTTGTGGCAGCAGAGTCCTCTCCTTCCTGTTGGGCCTGTCAGAAGCAACCATCTCCAACTCATCTGGCTGGATCCCCAAGTGTTATCCAACTATCTTGCTTGGGGTCTACCCCTGGGTCACTTGCCGGTTGGTTTTGCCTATAAAATCTGTCCAGCAATTCTTTCCTGAGACATTCTAACCACATACCCATAGTATCGGTGCTATGATCTCTCAATTCGGTGTAGTGGCTCTACCTGAAGTGACTCTCTCATCTCCAAGCTAACTCCGCACTCTAACAAGTAATATTATTCCAAAGACCTCTCGGAGGAACCCCATTTCGGCTGCTTGAATTCGCAAATGAAAATATAGTAAATGTTTAACCCTTTACCATTTACATTACTCTATATTTACTATTGTATTTTCACGGTTAATGCTTTACCTCACATAATATTGAATCTATAAGATTTTGATATTATTTATTTTGAGAACAATACCTTAACATAAGTATGAGTGGATGGTTACGGCCAGTTTGAACAGAAAGAAGTGAGAGAATTCTGGCTGGATACTCTCAGCTAAAGGGTTAATATACCCCCAGAACATAAGGGGACATAACTTTTATGCTGCAAAGGATGTTGTCCGACGCTCTGCCGGTTACTGTCATATGACAGTGAAGATAATACATAGCCAGGCTGTTTGACTGCACTTTACTTCAGATGATTAATCACTGCCTGGTGGTGTGTGTACAATATGGATATCAGATTGTATACCTAGGACAACAAAAGAACTACGGCCTGCACCTTGTCATTGGTCAACAACGCATATATATTCCTGATATACCAGGTGTGTGTGTGTGTGCATATGTTGTGTGTGTGTGTGTGTGTGGCTGTGTGTGTACTACACACACAGCCACACAACCACACACACATGCTCATTTATTCTTGATATGCTAGGTGCGTGTATGGTATGGTATGTGTGCATACTACACACACATTACCAAATATGGTAAATACATCATAAATATTAAGCTAACTCAATCATATAATAATAGGGAAAGTATTTTATGTTTTGTGTTGTTTTTTTGTTGTTTTTTTGTCTGTCCCCTGTTATGAAATATTGTGGCAGCTGTTGTATTGTGACATGGCACTTGACAGACAGCAGAATAATAGGAAAACTTAGCAAGTATATAATATATATAGTATATATAATATGTATATACTATATATTATATATATATAATATATATATAATATATATATGTAATATATAATATATATATAATATATATATAATATATATATGTAATATATATTATATATATTATATATATATATGTAATATATATGTAATATATATTTTATATATATATATGATATATATATTATATAAGGTCCAAAGGGTGAGGAACAATATTCCACCAGCAGACATACTGTGTTGATTTTTTGTTTTGTTTTCGTTAGTAATATGTTTTTACCATATAAGGGCGGTGGATTGGTAGACTTGGTAGAGCATCCAATAAAATGCCCTCGCTGTATTTGTTCTGTCTTTCTTTTTGTTTTGATTTTGTTTTTGTTTTTTTCATTTTGTGTTCAAATCCTGCAGAGATCAACTTTTCCTTTTATCCTTCCTTGGTGGGGTCGGGTCATTAAAATAAAGTACCAGTCAAGTACTTGGGGTTGATTTAATCAACTTTGCCCTTCCCCCAAACTGGCTGGCCTTTTCATTAAATTAGAAATCAATATATTTTATGTATAATTTTATTGAAAATTAATTCAGTGAAATTGATTTTCTTTGTAACAGTTCTGTTCTTGCCGTGTCTCGATAGAATCTCCTCTTTATTTGTTTTGAAATCTAATAATACACACCTAGAATCAAAGACTATGTTAGGTTAAAACCACATCATCATCACCATCATCATCACTATTTAGGTTGAGGCTACATCATCATCATCACCATTCTATGGCTATTTTTCATGCTTGCATGAATTAGACAGGTTGTTGTCACAGTCTGAGACTAGACCTGTCAGGTCAGACATGGTTTCTACAGCTGGATGCCCTTCCTTTGTAAATGCCCGCCACTTCATGGCATGTACCAGGTTTGTTTTTTTAGTGGTAGAGATAGTAAGAGACTTCTCTAGGACAAACTCTCATCTTGATAAGACACCAGTCTATTAAACAGTGATAATCTGATACTTCTTCTCAACAGCTGTGAGATAAACCACCTCTCTCTTGCAGGTAATTTCCTCATAAGTGGGAACAAGTAAAAGAGCAAATTACTTAGTATCTAATCATTAAACCTGAGAGAAAGTCTCTCCCTTGATAAAACATCAGTTTATTACAGATAGTGGCTAGAGAGTTGGATTCACAATCGTGAGGTTGTGAGTTCAATTCTCAGGCCGGTTCATGTGTTATGTCCTTGAGCAAGACACTTTATTTCACACTACTCCTTCTACCTGGAGTTGCATCTGGTAGATAGTATCAGCAATGGAAACGGCGAATGAGGTCCGGGATCTAGTGCTGGGGATCAATTCTTCCCCTATCTCTCTTCCTTACTTCCACTCTCTCTCTCTCTGGAGGGGAGATGGGCTCCTCAGCCAGGTTTTAAAAATGCCCTAGAAACACTGTATATCCATACGGCATCCCTACAACTCTCTCAGAGGTTATGGGACCATACATGTATGCCACTCCTACAACTCTCTGAGGTTATGGGACCATACATGTATGCCACCCCTACAACTCTCAGAGGTTATGGGACCATACATGTATGCCACCCCTACAACTCTCAGAGGTTATGGGACCATACATGTATGCCACCCCTACAACTCTCTCAGAGGTTATGGGACCATACATGTATGCATGATTACTTCCTATTAAACAATAACTAGATTGTGATTTCAGAAAGATATTTTGGCTGTTATTTCTAGCAGCTGGACTCACCACATAGAAGTTCTCTTATTATCTGATCCTGTGTTAAGTATATGACATTAAGTGACTATTGTCATAAAGGTTATGTCAATTCAGTAGTCATTTCCTATTATATAACTACTAAACCTACTAAAATAGATCATGTTTTTGTTAAGATGCACTCAACCTCATTCTTTCTCTTCCTATCATGGTTTTTTCCATCTGTCTTTCCCTCTACTCTTCTAAGTGTCGCTGTTTAGATCACCCGTCTCCCCCCTCTCTCTATATCTATCTATATCTCTATAGCTCTATCTATCTATCTATCTATCTATCTATCTATCTCTATATAATACACGTGAAACTAAATGCCCCAAGTTTTGTTTTAGTCTGTTTCCTCTGTTCCTGCCATTCTAACATCTCCAAGACCACCCTTGGTTCCAACTGACCATTTCATTCTTCTAAATAATGCTGACTTCATTCCATGACAATTATAGCGTTGTCATCTGTTGAATTGATCCTAGTTTGTAGAAGAGATCCTCAATATTGTTGCATGATCTTTTAGAAATAGTACCTCAGTCTCCCTCAAATCATGCCCCACTGTTTTAAATATATAAAAGGTCTACATTAGATAATGTAGCCCTTTTTTACTTTACTGTTTAGTCCAAGAGAGAAGCGTAGTACTCATGACTATTTTCAGAGCCTTAGAGGCCAATAGGGGGACAGAAGATATCCAAGGACCATGTGCTGTTGTTAAACCAGGTGATGAGTTAAGTAAGTGTACCACCAGAGCAGGACCACTATGGGATTTGAACTTACAATACAAAGAATCAGAACAAATACTACAAGACATTTTGTCTGATTCTTAAAAGAATTTGACCAATCTTTTGACCTGGACAGGGATTATATATTTTTGAAAGGATACGGTGGATTGGCAGTATCGGTAGAAGGTCGGACGCCATGCTTTGATGCATAGAGTTACGGCCCTTTCTATTCTGAGTTCAAATCCCGCCGAGGTTAACTTTGCCTTTCATCCATACAGGCTCGATAAAATAAAGCACCAGTAATGCACTGGGTAATTGCTGGCCTTGTGCCAAAAGTAGAAACAATTATATATTTTTGAAAGGATGAAATGTCAAGTTGACCTAAAAGGGAGTATTAGAACTGTGTAGAGCCAGAACAAATATCATTTAACCCTTTAATTGAATTCCTTATATTAAGTGTGTTAGCCCACACTTATATTATATTCTTAATGCAGAAGACGTACCTGGGAAATTTTCTCATGTCCTTATTTTAATTGCCTAATCAGTCATGACTATTTCCTCATCTCAAGCTGGTCAAAGATCTGATGTATTAGACTGTAATTTCCTGATGAGGTCTAATAAGACTGAAAAATCACCCGTAATCAACTATTAATCTCTACTAAGGTATTGAGTAGTCATTCTCCTGTGTGAATATATATTTATATGTGTGTATGTGTGTTTATGCCTATATATAGTGTATGTGTGTACATATATATATAGCATGTGTGTGCATATATATATATATATATATAGTAATAATAATAAATGTGAAGACTAAAATCCAAAGAAGGCTCGATAAGGATGAATATATATATATCAAATATATAAGAAGCCTAGAGCAAACATTTAGTTTCAGAAGATCTCGTTAAGGGTGAAAGCAGAGATTATTTGCTTAAACTTTAATCTGTTATTTTAATAAATATATATATATATATATATATTTAATACATTAACAGAGAAAGCTTTAAGCAATACTCCGACCGGCTTCCGTCTCACTCAACAAACATTAGGATATACCTTCGTATAATCCTAATTATACGTTTGGGGTGCTAACTATACGTATTTTGCGGATAGCCAGTTGTATTATTTTATATGAGACATAATTAAATACATCTCTCTTTCCAAACGATCGTTTCATTATAAGTTTTCTACAAATTGGGAAAATAATGTCCAGGTTATGTAGAAGCCTACACATAGTCCGTAGGAATATATGTAGGTGGGCACTTATAAATCATCAGTGGATGCCCGACAAATATCGATATAAAAAAAACCTTAACGATATTAATGTTCAGCGATGGTACCACTCCGTGCCAGAATGACCACCAAATTTGAAATTCCAGCAGTCTCACAATGAGAAATCTCACGCTGCCATCAAGCGGAAAGGAGAGGTCATCGCAAAACATAAAAGAATAAAATAATATGCATGCGGGTCAATTAATTCTTTCAATAATTTTAACCATGCGTGAAGAACTCAATTGGATATAAAAAAAAAATATATATGCATGTATTATTTATACACGCATATAGGTATTTTCTTAGGCTAAATATATATAGAGTGCATGTGTGTATACACACATTTATGGCATATATATGTGTCTATGTATATATAATTATCTATATTTGTAATTATATATTATATATATATATGGGGAGGGTCATATTGTTGTAATAATATTGCCAGAAATAATAACAGAACACACTCATACAGTTGTTAAAAATCAATATTCAATAACTTTAAACTATATAAGTATATAGAGTTATATCATGACATTACATACAGTATCTAATTGGTATATAAACCCACCCCTCCTCCCCACTAGAAATGTCTTTTAAAAATGTCACCCGGTTCATATATGCAAAATTGAGCTATCAATATTTTAATACTTATATGTAAATACACAAAACTTTGTGTATATATATATATACACAAAGTTTTTATATATATGTATATATATGTATATAATATAAGATCAAAAGATGGTTAAAAGAGTTACATGTATTTTATTTTGCGCATTTCAAAAACAAATATCATCATGAGATGACATTTGCGTTTTCGTCAGATAAAATAGGGAGACATAATATGAAGGTTAAAAAACACTTGTGAATAGTGAATACACACACACATATATATATAACGAAGGACGTGTGGTAAGGAACCAGGTGGACCATAACGCGCCAGAGTAAGGAACCAGCTGGACCATAACGCACGTCTAAACGGCTTGAGCTCTGCCGTCGGGGCCCTGAACCTTTTCATATATATATATAATAGTAGAGCACTGGAAGGTAATATCCGTAGTAGTAGAGCACTGAGTTGATGGGATGAGTTTGGTAGAATTTCATTGAGACCGAGCTTAGGATCCGCATAATGTGAAACATTTGTTCTTGGTATGGTGAACTGTTGTGGAACTACTTCTATATATTCCTAGCTGAACTAGAGACGAGTTGTGGTTTGTGATTTAGGCACAAGGCCAGCAATTCGGAAGGTGTGGAAAGTCCATTAAATCGACCCAGTACGTTACTGGTACTTTATTCTATCAACCTCCATCAGGATGAAAGGCGAAGCTTACCTGGGCGGAATCAAAACATAAAGAGAGGTGAAGGTATTTATCACATGCTATGAAATACTTTACACACACACTGTATATTTAACATATATAACCACAGTACTATCAATGAACAGATAAACAGTCAGAGACGTAGTCTCGCTAGAAATAGCAACCAAATTACACTTTTATTACATATACAGCATCGCCTGAATAAAGTGAAACATTTTGTTGGATAAGGTATTCCTGGAAATACACAATGTCAGAGAACGACCCCGGGTGGTAATTCCTGGCTTTGAATAACATTTGATCATATGTCTTTCTGCTCAGTTTAAAATATGACCTGGGGCTAAACAACAAAATACCTAATAGCCTTATGAATATGGTATTCCTATTGCTATTATGTATGTATACTGAGTTCAAATCCCGCCCAGGTTAGTTTTACCTATCATCCTTACGGGGTCGATAAAATAAAGTACCAGTAATGTACTGGAGACGATTAATCGCCTCTCCCCTCCCTCGAAATTGTTGACCCTATGCCTAAATCAGAAACCAATATGTATGTATATACATTTATAAATATCTATCTATCGATAGAAAGAACGTACACTCAATAGCCTTGTCTCTCTCTCTTTTTCTCTCACACACCTTGCATCTCTCTATCCCTCTCTCTTACTGTCTGACTATCTCTCCCTTGTACCCTCTCTCTCTCTCTCTCACTGTCTATCGCTCCCTCTCTGACACATACCTTGAATGTTGCCAATTGTAGGAAAGGAAATAAATAAGAAAATAACCCAACAAAAAAAAAACTTTTTTATACACACACATAAACATATATATATATATATATATATATATATATATATATATATATATATATATATATATCCACACACATACTGTATTTTCTTTTTTTATATTTATTTTCAGCCACCACAAACTGTAACTCTCTTTACCCTCCCTCTCAGTCTCAGTTGATTTCTTGTTTCTTTCTTTCTATTTCCATAACTGTCTCGCTCTCGTCTTTGTTGCCCTCTTCCTCTCCTCCACTCTCTTCTCCTTTCTCTCCTTTGCTTCTTTAGTTTCTATTCGCTTTTTTTCAACCGTCGGACTTACAACTTTACAAAAGGATATATACATATATATATATATTATATATTTATATATATATAAATAATATATATATATATATATAATTTTAAACTACTGCTTTTTAAACCAAAAAAAAAAAAGAAGGCAAAAAAAGAGAACTTGAGCTAATAGACGTACCTGGGGTACTTTGTTTTACATTATGAATATGCCGTAAGTAATAATAATTAAATCCTTAATGACATTTATGAATCTCCCAGGTGGTTTCTTTCATGTCTTAAGTTAAATAATTTGTTGTTATTTAACCGCATGCCTGTCTTGGTATTTCAACAAACCTTTTGATGGTGATGAGACATTCCTACCGTGGCCATCCTGTCTTTGTTTCCCCAACATCTATACTATATAACACTTAACTATCCAATATATCTCTTCCCTCTTTTTTTAAAGACAGTAAGGGTGTAATTTGAGGGAGATTTCATTGCTATTTCTAACAGATCGAGTTAGCTAGCACGTTGGGGTTCATCTCACTTCTTCTCTAAGTTAAATATTGTTAAAATGTTGGTTATTTAGTCGTATGCCAGTCATGATGATCAGACAGTCCTGCCGTGACCACTCCATCTGTTTTCAAACATCTCTCTCTCTCTCTCACTATATATATATATATAACAACTCACTGTCCAATATATCTCTCCCCTCTTTTTATTTTTTATTTAAGGCGGTAGGGTGTAATTTGAGGGAGATTTCATTGCTATTTCTACCAGATCAAGTTAGCTAACACGTTGGGGTTTATCTCACTTCTTCTCTAAGTTAAATAATCTTTTTAGTCATTGGTTTGTTGGGGATATTATTTATATACTTCAGATTATAAACATGTATTATTTTACGACAGTCCTTTCGCCATAGAAAACAATTCTCACTTCCTTATCACACACTCTCATTCTCTCTCAACACATTTTATATTAAGTTTTTTTTTTTTTACTTTTAACATTACAATTCTGTTAAATCGTGTTTATTTCAAATATTGATTGTGTTTGATCTATCTATATTAAACTAGTATTGAGATCGATTAGACAGATATTCCCCACACCCTATCCTATTTTTAGTTTGTGTGTATATATATATATATGTGTGTGTGTGTGATGTTTTCTTACGAATGAAACCATTCTAGTCCTGTAGAAGTCATTTCTATAATAAAATGAATATACCTATATCTTACTAACGTATTGAGTACTTTTTTGACAGTGGTCGCCACCCGATTTACACCGGGATTCCACCCTTTCTATCTATCTATCTATATAATTGTTATATAAATGTATATATAACACGAATTGAGACAGTTACACACGCACTTCAATACGTGTATGTAGGTAGAAAGGTGTACATACTTTCTTTGTAGATTCCCAATTAAACATTAATAATTATGGGCTATATATATATATCTATATGTTAACGAGGTATCGTTTAAGGTATATATAAGCACAAGTATCGCAGTGGTTATGGCTATTAAACTGTACAATATCTAAATGTGGTTTAAAAGATATTCCTTCTAAAACATTTGGATATCAAGATTAACGTGAATGCTTTAAACATGAAGCATGTGTGTCTGTGTGCGCGCGCCATATAAATGCATGCTCCGCTCTATACAAGTAAATATGTTCATATATGTATATTCTTTTAAATATATATACATATATATATTGTGTGTGCGTGCACATATTTATACATATCCGTATGTAGTTGACGACCAAGCGAAAACAGTACTCAATAACGATATAGAGTTTAAATAATTCATTTTATTAAGGCTAAATACTGAGTCTTGTTACTCCGGAGTTTCGCCTGTTATCACAGGGTCATCAGACAAGAGTGCACACACACACACACACACACTTATATACTATTATAATATATATATATATATATATATATTATCATTTATTTTGTTTTGACCTGTTTAACTTGATTTGGTTTTTGGGTTGGGTGGTTATTGCCTTCTTGACCACCTTTTCAGTTTTGTATGGCTTCTTAACACATTGTTTAGCTCTGGTTTTTAACTATTGAGCACTTTGCCAGTATCATTTCTGATTTTTGCGTTTCGCTTCGCTTTTCCTGCCCGCCGAAATGCGATTCTAGCTGAATCTTTATTTGTATATATATATATATATATAATCTGTAGGTTCGACAGTTAAAAAAGGTACTCAATACGATAGAGTATAAGCATCTTTATTATATATAGAAATGACTTCTACAGGACTAGAACTGTTTCATTCGAATGAAATTATATATAATGTGTGGGTATATACTTTTTATGGATCGCGATATAAAAACACATGACGGTGTATATATATATATATATATATATATGTATAATGTGTGTGCGTGTTTGTATATAATTATGAATTACCGTCTAAAATGCTTGTATTATGTGTGTATACACCGGATTTATTCGCCAGGTGTGAAATCTCTTTAAGTCTTACGCTATTTCTTCTGTGTGTGTATTGGGGACCTGTGAGTGTCTGGCCACTAACAACACACAATGGTGCGAACTATATATATATATATATATATATATATATATATATATATATATATATATATATACGGGGTAACAAATAATTGTTATATGCAGTCTTTTTTGTATAGCAAACCGTGTCACTCTTCTTTCCTGATTTATATATATATATATGTGTGTGTGTGTTATGCTTAAACGCTTAGTGCTACCACTAAATTAAACACACACACATATATATATATACCTCTATTTAATGCTGTGTTAGTGCTACCGCCAATTATAAATATATATATATATATATATATAATAAATATATATATATAATATATACACTCACACACACATGCGTACATATAACCTGTAACTAGTTAACAAGTACGTGTTTTCACGCTAATTTTATATATCTATATAATATATATTGTGTGTGTAAAAGACAACAAAAGGAAACATTATTTTCTACAACCTTGTGTATGTTAATATTTTCTTACGAGACTTGTCTTTAATTTTGATTAATTTCACCTTTTATATTTCAAATTTTATATAAATATTTAGTATCTATAAATTTGTATTCTATATAAGCTAAGCAGCAGCAACAAAAAAAAGTTTCTATCCAGTGTGAAAGCAGATCGAAAGAGAGAACATATAGGTAGTGCCCCACAGTTGGGGTCTTTTTGTTAAAGAAGTATTATCAATATAAAACTGTTGAGAAATACTATATTATTAGTAATGATGAAAGTTTTAGTAAATTTTTATTATTTCGTTCTCGGTAAACCTAAGTAACTCTAGTAATTAAAACACTGGAATTAGTCGAATAAAACTGTAATATATATATATACGTATGTATGTGGTTGACGGTTGAGAGAAAGGAGTACTCAATACCGAAGTAAAGTTTTAATATTCATTTTATTAAGGCTGAATAGCGAAACTCCAGAGCAACAAGACTCAGCCTTAATAAAAACGAATATATTTATGTATAACGAAGGAGTTGTGGTAAGGAACCAGATGGACCATAACGCACCAGAAATAATGCGTTATGATCCATCTATAGCCGTCGAAACGGCTTGAGCTCTGCCGTCGGGTCATACTTTCTCCTATATATATATATATTTAATACATTAACAGAGAAAGCTTTAAGCGATACTCTGACCAACTCCATTATATATATATATATGTATATATATATATATATATATGTATATAAGGGCGGTGCCCCAGCATGGCCTCAACCGGATGGCTGGAACAGGTAAAAGAGATATGAAAAGAGCTCCGGCCGTTTCGACAGCTATTTCTGAAGATATATATATATATAGGATATATAGGGAATGTAACAGAGGTCCGACGAGCTTTTGATTCCAGAGTCGGGCTAGATCGAACCTTGAGCTGATCAATAGCGAAACGCGAGTCACTACTCAATAAACGTAGACATAACAAATCGTCCTTTTAACTGTTAGGCTTGCTGACACAGACGCCAAAACCTCGTAAAGGATGAGAGGCAAAGCTAATTCCCGTGGGGTTTGAACTCAGAACGT
>CAXHJY010000844.1:5000-10000 GCA_964016885.1 Eledone cirrhosa
TTGATACATTTATTTATTTATTTATTTAGCTCTAGTATTAATGTAAAGAGAGATGTATGTAGTTAAGAGAGAAAATAGCCGTTATATATAGAGAAAAAAGAGAAAATGAAAAAGAGAAAATGAAACATAACCAGACATAAACGAGGCAGAATTTAAAACCGCTATGTTTTATCCCGTAGAAAATATTAGTTCGTATAAAACAGGCATTATAAAGTAAATATCAGTATTCATGAAACAGACATGTATCTATAATGTGTGAAAGTAATGATCTTATGTCTAGTTTTTAAAAAATTCATATGTTTATATCATAATTATAAACAAACTCCCAATTCACACGAAAACATTCTCATTGTGCTATAAAAATTCAAGTATACATATATGTGTGTATATATACACATATATATAGAGTCTATATTAATTTTAACAATACTATTCTTGTCTTTACTCTACATGATTGTCGATCAAGCAGAAATAGAGAACAGATTTCAATATATTAATAAAAATAAAAATAAAAATAAAAATAAAAATAAAAATAAAAATAAAAATAAAAATATCAGAGACAAGAAAATAAATAAATAAACAGAAAACTAAAACATTTAATATTAAAAATAAAAAAAATAAAAAATAATAAAAATAAAACATATGCCACGCAAATCGGCCACAGAGATCAGCCTTTCAAAGTTAATTGACAATATATTGCCAATTTCATCATAAGCATCAGAGTCGAAACAGATAAAACAAAGATTGTTTACCAAATCCTGTCTAGCAGAAATCATTCCAAAAGTTTAGGATACCCATTTGGTCTACATATGTTCTTATATTTAATATAGAAGTTTATCTAGTTTAAAATTTAATTCGATATATTTGGAGCATCAGCTTTTAGGGTAGTTTAATTATTCATGAAGAATGTTTTAATAAAAAGAATGTTTTAATAAAAAGAAGAAATCGAAAGATTTATCGGCTAGTTTCATAAATAATTACAAATCAAATCAAACATAACTACATTTTAAATTTAAATTTATATTTAAACGTTGAGTTCAATCTATGTCTGCAGCAACTGAATACATTTGTCCGTAGATTAAGGGAATTTTTAGATTTTAGTATAAAGAATATCTCCTCCGCACAGAGGTCACATGTCTCAGAGGATGAATTAAAAGGAATCCCCCTTGAAACTATATTCCAAGTCGTCGAATATCTAACGTTATCATGCCTAAGTTGCCAGAGTACGCCTGATAGTGCTGTTGAAGATTTTTTGGATGGATCTGTGAAAGAATTCTTGTGGTTGTTATAGCGAAGTTTAAATTCCGTCGATGTAGAACCAACGTAGTTAAAAGAAACAAAGACTTTATAAAACAATTAATAGATAAATCTGACTCTTTTATAAGGAGAATCAGGTGGCGAGCATTCCACTTTGATAAATCTAATATAAATGAAAATGTCTCGGACTTAAACAAAGTTTTCAAATCCAAAAGAAATCCACCCCCAACAAACTTTTATCTGACTTTGAAAACGATATAATTTCTATCATACAAGGAGTCAAATTCAAGAGAAACTTCAAAGGCCAGGAATATCTGAAAGGCATTAGGGATAATATTGAGAGCTTAGAGAAAACTGAGAAGATCTTGGTAAAATCTGACAAGACCAACAACCTCTATGGAGTGCAGAAAGACATGTATAATGGCCTCATACTAAAAGAACTGAGGAAAAAGTACAAGGTAGCAGATAAGGCCGAGCTAGAGAAAATGAATGTTGAGGCATCTTGTATAATGCACGAGTTGGAAATTGAGAACAGAACACAACCTTTCGTGCCCAGGAAACCGAAGATCAATATGAAAGATCATAAGAGAAATTTCGAGAATGACTTGCCAGTCAGATTGATTGCACCATCAAAATCGGACCTGGGTAAACTAAGCAAAAACATTCTTGACAGGGTGATACAGCAAATTAAAAACTTGAGTTGTTTACCTAACCTGAGCTTGTGGAAGGGAACTGGAGAGGTTGTTGAGTGGTTTAAGCAAATTAAATATAACAATAATAATAAGTTTATTCAACTTGATATTGCTAACTATTATTCTTCCATTACCCCTAATCTACTAAATAAGGCACTAAATTACGCATTCAAACATACAGACCTAACTAGCAATGAAATGCACATTATATTATCGGCTAGGAAAACATTGATAGAATTTAATGACCAACTATGGACCCGAGCAGATAGAGATAACAATTTTGACATTACTATGGGATCATCCGACTCAGCTCAGGTAACTGACCTTGTGGGCTTATTTTTAATCAATTCGCTGCATAGGAAAATACCTGGTACTACCGGAGGTTTATATAGAGATGACATGCTTTTACTTATTGATAGTAATAACTCTGAACTAAATAGAAAAAGAAAACAAATTACACAATTTTTTAATCACTTTAATCTAAAAATAGAAATTGAGAATAACCATAGAATAGTCAACTTCCTAGATATAACATTAAATCTCAACACATGTCTTCACTATCCATTTCACAAGTTGAATGAAAACTTAAACTATGTCAGCTTTAACTCTAACCACCCCAAATCTGTTAAAAATACTATAGTAAACTCTGTTCAATCACGTATCTCTAGAATCTCATGTAATAAAAAGATTTTCGACGAAAAAGCCCATTATTACAATGAAGCGTTAGCTAGAGCAGGATATAGTGATAAAATTATGTACATAGATAATGATAAACAAATTAAACAAAATAACAATTATTTTAATTATGGCCACAACCTTAACAACTATAATAGAAAGCATTACAATAATTCCAAAAACCATAAAAGAAATAGAACTAGGAATATAATATGGTTTGCCCCCCCTTTCTCACTAAACATTAAAACCCACATTGCTAAACTATTTTTTAAAGCTCTCGATAATCGCTTCCCTAGAACACATAGGTATCACTCAATTTTCAATAGACATACTATAAAACTAACCTACTCATCCACCAAAAATTTAGCGCAAAATATTAATAGAATAAATAACAGGAACTTAAAACCTAGCGATAATAGCATAAATAATATCCAAGTTAACAAATGTAACTGTAGAGATAGATCTAAATGTCCGTTAAATAACAACTGCTTAGTTAAAAATATAATATACAACTGTAATGTTAAAACGGACGTTAATTCTTTTAACTACGTTGGTTCTACATCGACGGAATTTAAACTTCGCTATAACAACCACAAGAATTCTTTCACAGATCCATCCAAAAAATCTTCAACAGCACTATCAGGCGTACTCTGGTAACTTAGGCATGATAACGTTACATATACATAAACATACACACACACATACACACGTATACATACATACATACATACATACACACATATACACACACACATATATATATATATATATATATATATATATATATACACACACATACATACATATACACAAACACATACATACATATACATACATAAATATACACACATAAAACACATATACACACAAACATATATATATACATATATATACATATATACATATATATACACATATATATATATATATATATATATATATATATATATATATATACATATATATATACTAGACATGAAAAATGCGCAAGCTCAAAAGTGCCACAGAATGTTATAATAAACCTTCAAAAGTGTGGGACTAGAGTTGTTGCTAAAAAATATTGTAATCATTATATATCGTACATTCTGTGGCATCCTTTATAAAAATAGCTTAAACCAACGAAGCCTTTATTTTTACGCTATTTCACTTAGTTAATTCTTAGAGTGTAACATATAAAAATATGATTTACAACTATAAAATAAATTAATTAATATAATAACAGAGCTGCGGAGCTGAAATTTAGGAAATAATGGAGTATCGGATCCTGAGTTGGAGCCAGTCAATTTTTGGCCGACTCCGCAGCCCTGTATAATACATTTCATATTAAAGTTATTAATAAACCTATTTTACACTTCATGCAAATTACCACGAGATATTGATATTAGATATAAGATACAGCGCAATATCTACAGCTGTAAAAGTACGAAAGCGAAGTAATAATAAGTGGCTTAAGGTAATTCCAATATGAAAGTTTGTAGTGATAAAAATTTGATAATGCAATACGATTGTTAATATTATAGTTCTATGAAAATGTAACAATAGATAACTAAATTATTTTACTATTAGTATATTTAAGAAATTATCATTATAGATTTGATCGTTCATATAAGCATCATATTAAGTTTCAACACAATTATTTTGTTACTATGAGTATATGATAATAATATTACGTAATTATTTATAGCTGTTATTACATTAAACATAGATGTATTTATTTTTATATGTTACACTCTAAGAATTAACTAAGTGAAATAGCGTAAAAATAAAGGCTTCGTTGGTTTAAGCTATTTTTATAAAGGATGCCACAGAATGTACGATATATAATGATTACAATATTTTTTAGCAACAACTCTAGTCCCACACTTTTGAAGGTTTATTATAACATTCTGTGGCACTTTTGAGCTTGCGCATTTTTCATGTCTAGTTTAATATTTTTTTAAGGCAACGCTTGTAATAACTCTAGTTAAACAGGATATATATTAATAATAAATTATCGTTGTAATGTAATTAGATTATGTAATTGTTATTATAAATTATCTTATAAATATTAGTGTAAGATGTATAAAAATATTTTCAGACTTTTAATATAAACAACTACAAAAAACAATCAATATTAAATCAATATATTATACATAATAGAAAACATAAAATATACAATACAAAAACAAAATATTTACATACAATTGCAATTATCAGTGTATATACATTTTCTTTATATTCCCTGAGCAAATTAATAAGATTTGTTTTTATTGTACATAATTTGATGACTTGTTGGAGTGTATTAAAAGATAGCAACAATTTGTGATTAAATTGTTATCTTAAGCAACTCACTTGTTAATAGTTGTTGGCTGAGCGAAATTGTAAAAGCCTATGAGC
>CAXHJY010000844.1:25000-27500 GCA_964016885.1 Eledone cirrhosa
TGCCTATTGCTTGATGGCCAGACTAGTGCATTTATATGAGAGATCGGATCTCCGGACCATACCGATGATTTACTGGAGATGCAGGCAAGCAATGACCCGGAGCCTACCGGGTGACATATAATAGTGGGACCATACCAGGTCCTACTGTTATATTACATTTGCATGGAGCAGTGACTTGAGAGTCTGACTCCTCTTATAGAACGTTCAGATATGACACCCCTTAATTAATGGCTGGTAATCATCCTAATATATACACCCTTGTACTTCTTAATGGACAACTCTCTAACCTATAAATGGGTAACATACTCTAGATATTAGTTATAACTTCACATGATAGGCACGTATTTGAATCACCATTAATGTAGTTTAGCATAGTAATGTAACTAAGATAACTAGCTAGTTACCTCCCCTTACGCAGTAATTCCCCTTAGTCATTCAGGCACTTCCGGAATCTGGACAGCATGATATATTAATTAAGAACCGACTGGATATGGTTTATAGCTTGACTATATGCTGAACCACTGCGAATTACACGATAGACGCGTGTTCTCTATATATATATTGCGTCTCATGGATTATGTGAGTGGTGGTGTGAGCAAGGACAGTGGTACGACCTTGCCTATGATACAATAAGGTTTATAGTATGTTGATGGTTTTTGATATTTTGGTGTTTCCCCGCATCCGAGACTGTATATCATACAGATGTATGAGAATAAATGACTTAATAATTCAGCCTATATAATAAGATCGATTGCCTGCTTCAACTGCCTGACCCTGCAAATATCATTCTGACGCACTCTAATCATGTATAGATAAGACACGCGTGCATGCTACACGGGAGATTGTTTCATACACTGACTACTCTAAGCTTTCCTCTTGCTTTATCTTCATAGACTGCCAACGCTTCATGTTTATCTTTATTTTCACTCTTATTTTCACTCTTGTTTTTATTTTATTTTATTTTTATCCTGTAACCTTTATATGTAAATTGCCATGCTATATCATTTGATGAATGTCACCCCACTGTTGATCAATATGCGCATATGTTTTATGTGTCTCTTGGGTTGAAAATGAGGTCAAGTATGTTATAAATAGTTGCTCCGAAGAATCCAAACCTCGGTTTGGAGGAAACAATTGTAAGCAAATAAATGACTTAAACTGAACTTTGATTACTGTAATCTCTATATATACATACATATATATATATATATATATATATATTATATATATACATATATATAATGTATATATATATATACATACATATATATAATGTATATATATATATATACATACATATATATATATAATATATATATATATATACATACATATATATAATATATATATAATATATATATATATATATATATATATATACATATATATATATGCATATATATATATATACATATATATAATATATATATACATATACATATATACATATATATAATATATATATACATATACATAATATATATATACATATATATAATATATATATACATATATATAATATATATATACATATATATAATATATATATACATATATACATATATATAATATATATATACATATATATAATATATACATACATATATATATATATAATATATATATACATATATATAATATATATACATATATATACATATATATACATATATATACATATGTATATATACATATATATAGTATATATATATACATATATATATATATATATATACATATATATAATTGTTTCTACTTTAGGCACAAGGCCAGCAATTACCCAGTGCATTACTGGTACTTTATTTTATCGACCCCGTAAGGATGAAAGGCAAAGTCAACCTCGGCGGGATTTGAACTCAGATCATAAAGGGACGTAACTATGCTGGAAAGCATGGCATCCAACCCTCTACCAATACTGCCAATCCACCACCTAATATATATATATTATATATACATATATATAATATATATACATATATATATATATACATATATATAATATATATACATATATATATATATATATATATATACATATATATATACATATATATAATATATATACATATATATATAATATATATATATACATATATATAATATATATACATATATACATATATATAATATATATACATATATACATATATATAATATATATACATATATATAATATATATACATATATATAATATATATACATATATATAATATATATTCTAGTCGATCGACTTTCGTCAAATCGGACCGAGGAAACTATGTTTCCGTTGGTCTTTCCAATTGCTAATACTATCTATCGGTCGCAACTCCAGGTAGAAGGAGCAACGTGAAATAAAGTGTCTTGCTCAAGGACATAACGCATCGCCTGGTTCAGGAATCGAACTCACAACCTCACGATTGTGAATCCAATACTCTAACCACTCAGCCACACGCCTTCACTAATAATATATACTGTATTTTAAAATAATAATATAAAACTG
The DNA here is from genome assembly GCA_964016885.1 of Eledone cirrhosa. Taxonomy (NCBI): domain Eukaryota; kingdom Metazoa; phylum Mollusca; class Cephalopoda; order Octopoda; family Eledonidae; genus Eledone; species Eledone cirrhosa. The sequence goes on from CAXHJY010000844.1 coordinate 27,481, forward strand.
TATTTTATCATGAGTTAAAG
>CAXHJY010000844.1:32500-35000 GCA_964016885.1 Eledone cirrhosa
AGATATTGCTTGGAGTCTGTGGGCTTGTAGTATATGTCTGTTTCTATTTTTTTGTTATGGATCTTAATGAGGATGTCGAGGAAGGGGAGTTGTTGATGGCTGTATTCCATCGTGAAGTTAATATTTGTGTTGAGCCCATTTATAAGGGTGTGAAATTCTTTAAGTTTTTCGATGTTTTCGTGCCAAAGGATGAAGCAGTCATCTAGATATCGCTTCCAGTTCCTTTCAATGTGTAAGTGGAGGGTGTTTCCAAATTTGTTTAGGACTTTAGTGTAGAGGGTGATTTCCAGGTATCCCATGACTAGGGGCTGTTTTCGTTCCCATAGCGGTCCCAGATTTCTGTCTGTAAGGTTTGTTATTGAAAACGAAGTAATTGTTCTCCAAGATAAATTTGAGTCCCTCTATCACAAATTCTTTTTTGATGCGTTGTGGGAGTTCATTGTGGAAATTATCCAGCCAGAATTGGATAGCTTCTATTCCTAGGTTGTGGGGGATGTTGGAGTATAGGTTGACTACATCGAACGTCACTAGTAGGGTTTGTTCAGAAAGTGGCATATTAGGGAGGTGATTGAGCATATCTAGGTCGTCCCTTATATAGCTTTTGATGTGCTTGAGGAAGGGTTTGAGAAGGGTATCAATGAAGTTGCTAAGACGGTGCGTTTCGCAAGCGGGGCCTGCTATTATAGGTCTTAATTTGAGATCATTGGGTGAGGGGACATTGATGACTATGTCTGTGGCTTCCTTGCATGCCTTACTGATTGATTCGCTTTTATGTACTTTAGGGATACCGTAGAAAAGGCTGGATTTACTTGTGAAGTCTGTGATGAAGCTGAATTCCTTGTTAGTGAGTCCTTCTTTGTATTGGTTGATTAGAGTTTTTAGGTTTCTCATAATTTTCTGTTGATTGTAGTGTTCAGCCTTTTCGTAGTATGTTTCGTTTTCCAAAGTGGAGAGCGCTAAGTTGATATAGAATTCTGTCTCCATTAGGACTACTGTACTCCCTTTATCAGCCTCTTTAATTGTAATGGTTCTGTCGGTTTTAATCTATTTAATTCTTCCCATTCTTTCTTGTTGAGGTTTGGCTTGTGTTTTTGTCTGTGCAAGTGTTGGTAAGGGAAGTTTGTGATGTGTTCACAGAATTCATCCAGGATTTTATTTCTACCTTTTGAAGGGGTGTAATTGCTTCTATTTCTGGCTAATGATTCATCCTCATTGTATTGGTCGAATAGTTGTTCACTAAGTCGTAACTTTCTACAGAAGTCTGTGATGTCTTCCTTCATTTCATAGTAGTTAGGACGTAGTGGGGTCAGTGTGAATTTAAGACCTTTGGAGAGTAAGCTGATAAGGTTGGGTGTTGGTTCTACACTAGTAAGATTGATAATTTTTATTACTATCGGTTTCTCCTCCCTGTCTTGTGTTATTTTGTTTGCCTGTATCTGTGTGCTGTGTCTAAAAAATGGTTGGGGTAGAGGGGTTGTCTGCTGATGTTGAGTGGTCTCCTGTGTTTGTTATATTCCTTGTTGTTGTAAAATGTGGTTCGGGTTGGTGGTTGTAGATTGAATGGGGTGTTCCTGTACTGAGAGTATGGGTGTGTGTTTCTATGTGCCATGTTGTATTGTGGTGTTATAAGTGGCCTACGTTGTTGGTTGTATCGTGTGGTGTGGGTTTGTTGTGTATTGTGGAAGTGAGAGTTGAGAAAATGGTAATTACCTTGCTGTCCCCTTGAAGCGGGGAAGTTGTTGCATCTATCATGGCGGTGGTATCTTTTCCCTATGTTTGACGATGAGGAATCCGCGTAGTAGTTGAGTGATTTGGTATGGTGTCTCCTTGAAGGGGGAAAGTTGTAAATGTCATTCTGGGGGAGATGATTTCTTGGGTTTTTGTTCCTTCTTATGGTAGCGAGGTTGGGAAGTTCATCTTCGGTGTGGTGCTTCCTTCTTCGTTTGTTTGAGGCTTGGGGGTTTGAGAAGTTGTTGTGCGGTTCAGTTAGGGGTTTTCCTATTTTTATGAACGGGTTATTGGAGGTGTAATCCGTTTGAACGGGTTATTGGAGGTGTAATCCGTTTGAAAATAGTGTAGGAACCAAGCGGCACTTTTTTCCCAGCGTTGAAGGGATTTCAGTTCTTCTCTGTTGCAGTCCCCTTTCCATAATTTGGAGATCTTCTCTACCTTGGGGCCATCAGTTTTGTTGTTGATTTCCAGGAGGATCTCTTCATCGATGGTTTTGATTTTTTCCTCATTTGTCTGGGCCCTCAGTTTAAGAAGTTCAATTTCTGTCTTCATTTTTTCCAATGCCATTCTTTCCCTAAGGTGTCTTTGAGGTTCGGGTTCATTTGGAATGGACTTTATTTGTAGTTTACGGGGGAGAGTTAGAGGGGTTGAGTTAAGCCATTTTTCATATATCTCTGCTTTGTTGTGATTTTGTATCATCTTCCAGAATGAGAACTTTCTGTCTCTGGGGGATTTGTTCGATTTTGGAATTGTTCGAATTTTCATTTTG
>CAXHJY010000845.1:0-2500 GCA_964016885.1 Eledone cirrhosa
TATAACGCGCCTCCCGTTCCACCCTCCGCCAACTTGACGACCAACTGACCCCCACCCTCCTCCGCCTTAACTCCACCTGCCACCCCCTCCTCGCCCAAGCCATCCTCTCCTTCATCCAAAACCTCAACCACAACCTCTTCTCCTTCCTCAGCTCCACCAAAGCCCGCAAGCTACACTCACTCCTACCAACCACCCCCATCCACCACCACCCGCTCATCCCCATACGCCCACCACTCTCCACGTCTCCCTCGACCCACACCCCTACCCAATCTCCACCCTCCAACTCACCCCTCACCACACCCTCCCTTCCCCCTACACACCCAAACCCCACCACTTGTTGTCACCATACCCACTAACCTCCCCCTCTTCGCACCTGAGCGCTCACTCCTTAGTAGAGGCCTTCGCTTCATACCGCACACTCCGCACAGCGACGAGTACCGCACCCGAACGGAAGTCGAGCGATTCGTGCGACGCACTAAGCTACAGGCACATTTCGGCTGAACGCCACCGGCTCCGGACGCCCCAGACCCGTTTCTCGCCCTGGGCCGACGACCATCTTCTTGGACGCCGGCCCCAGGGCAATTTAGCACCCTGGACGCGTTCTTCGATGCCAGCCGTAGCGCAGTATATCGTTTCGACTTCCGCCACCGTTCCAAACGGTACAATATCTCACGGGGCGAACTCCTCGCTCTCCGCTCCCTCCGTAGCCGAGATGACATCGTCATCAAACCGGCGGACAAGGGAGGCGCTGTGGTGGTGTGGCGCGCGGACTTCTACACGGCCGAAGCCCTCAGGCAGCTCTGTAACCCCCTCTTCTACCGCCCTCTACCCTCCGATCCCACCCCCCTCTACCAACAACAAGTCTCCTCCAACATCCAAGATCTTATCGCCTCCTCCCTCCTCTCCCCCACCGTTTCCCACCTCATCGTCCGCACCCCCCGCACCCCCACCATCTACTTCCTCCCCAAACTCCACAAACCCGACAACCCCGGCCGCCCCATCGTCTCCGCTTGCAACTGCCCCACCGATCTCATCTCCGCCTTTCTCGACTCCCCCCCCCCCCCTTGTCACCACCCTCCCCTCCCACATCTCCGACACCAACCACGCCCTGCGCCTTTTCGACTCCTTCACCTACCCACTCGGCCCACAGCCCTTCCTCTTCACCCTAGACATCAAGTCCCTCTATACCGTCATCCCCCACGCCGACGGCCTACGCGCCCTCAAACACTACCTCGACCTTCGCCCCTCCACCATTCCCTCCACCCCCACCCTCCTTCGCCTCGCCGAGCTGGTCCTCACCCTCAATTGTTTCTCCTTCTTTTTACCAACAGGTCACGGTGGTAGCCATGGGTACAAGAATGGGCCCGAACTATGCCAACCTTTTTGTTGGCCATGTTGAGGCACAAATATTTGCCCAGTACACCGGCCCCACGCCCGAACTGTACGGTCGTTACATTGACGACTGTATCGGAGCCACGACCCTCACCCGAGAACAGTTCCACTCCTTTCTCTCCTTCTTCTGCTCCTTCCACCCCTCCCTCCACTTCACCACCTCTATCTCCACCACCCACGGCCACTTCTTAGACATCTCCGTCGCCTTCGACCCCTCCCACCACTCCCTCGTCACCTCCGCCTTCTTCAAACCCACCGACTCCCACTCTTACCTCGACTTCACCTCTTCCCACCCGACCCACACTAAACACTCCATTCCCTACTCCCAACTCCTCAGGATCCGCCACCTCTATTGCCGAGATCCTGACTTCGAGTCCCAGGCCCTTTCCCTAGTCAGCTATTTCATCCGCAGAGGTTACCCCCCTCTCTCGTCCACACCGCTCTCACCCGCGCCCGTGCTGTCCACCGCTCCACCACCCTCACCCCACGCCACCGCACACCCACCCATCGTCTCCCCTTCCCCATCACCTACCACCTCTCCACCTTACCCCTCCACCGAACCATCCGCCGCCTCTTCCGACGCCTCCAGTCCGACCCCTCCACCTCCCACATCTTCCCAACCCGACCACTCCCCTCATTCAAACGCGCACGCAATCTCCGCACCCTCCTCGTCCACAGATCCCTACCCCCCAACCCACGTTCTGTTCCCCCCCGGTTCCTTTCCCTGTTCTAGGCCCCGCTGCAACACCTGTCCCCACATCACCAACACCACCACCTTCCAAGGTCCCAATGGCCACTCTCTCTCTGTCCGGCATGCCTTCCGCTGCACCACCTTCAACCTAGTCTACGGGACGTCGCCTGGTGGACCGATTCACTGAGCACCTCCGGGATATTCGTCTCGGTGGTAGTTCCCCCAACGCCCGCCACTTTGGTGGCCCTGGACATTCCGCACGCCATCTTACAGTCTGTGGCCTACTCCAATGCCACGGAACACCCGCCAATCGCCTTAGAGTCGAACAAAGAACTATCTTCATCTTACAGACCCACACTCCCCCCGGCCTGAACTCCCCACCCTTATTCCTTTAGCCTTCGACCCCCCCCTCTCCCC
>CAXHJY010000845.1:7500-20000 GCA_964016885.1 Eledone cirrhosa
GTGAAAAAAAAAATCCAGAGTTGCTCATGAAACGAATTTGGGACATTCTAATGCGAATGAATAATCGCGGATAGAAATCCTTGATAGTGTCTACTACCCAAAACAAAACAAAAATAAAGAAGAAAAGAAGAAAATTGCAGAGTTAAAGGAAAAAGAAATTGGTACAGATGATACTAGAATATATTGGATTGGCTGACATCGCGGTGTGGAAGCTGAGAAAACTACTTTATTACTGGAATTAAGACTAGTTTAAAGTGTATGTATGTTTGCAATTGCGTGGCTGCATTGCTGTCGATGTCGATGCGAACCAGTACAACGTGGAAGATAAAGAAAACGAAAGTAGGAAAGAAGGAATATACCCCCTCCCCTCTCTCTCTCTATCTATCTATCTATCTATCTGACCAGTCGAGATTCTTTATTGAAACCATGCTCTTTTAATAGTGAAAATATTTCTGCCAAGTAGCATTGCTAGTAAATATGTCAAGAAGTTTGTGGTTATATCCTCGACGTCCTTCTTATTTCCTATGCATGTTTGTTGGTGTTAGAGTGTGTCTTAATTATGTATTTGTTGTCTTTGTTCGCATTTATATGTTCAGAGAGTATTTTGAAGGATTCACGCCAGGAAAATTACTTAAATAAAGTAAATATCACATTCATTTTATGGATTATGTTATTATTAAGCTAAACATTTTAATTAAGCTAGAGGTGTTCTTGGAAAATTATGCAATAATTTTATTTTTTGTTTATTCTTAGTTTTATTATATCCAGTAATAATTGCAGCACGAAAAATGTTGGTCTTTGTTAAAGTGTGTGAATGAAAGGCTGCAACACACCGATCATTGTTATGTCACGAATGTGCCTGAGAGGCGTGGAAAGGGATAGAAAATGTGAGCATCAGATCTTAAATAATATGTTATGTTCAATTCCAGCCAACGTCAGCGATCAAATAGTGTTGTTGTCCACACCGTCTTTCTCATTTTCTTGGGGATGAGTTTGAAGAAACAAGTAACATCATATATGGGAAGTCACATGACAAGAGTAAATTAAGGTCCTTGTGCAAAAGATAGAAATCAGTTTAAAAATCAAAGTAGTGGTGAAGCAGGAATGATAAAGCACGGAACTAAATAATTAAATGATTTTGTTTGTGTTTTGTTCCTTTTCTTCACCCAATTATTCCTTGCAAGGTTTGGAGTACAACACTGAGGCGTGCCTTTCAGAAAAACGTATCAGCTGAATCTCAAAATTATCCACCTGGATACCTAAGTGAGACCAACCGATCTCATAGTTGTTATCCAACTATTTTGTTTCGTGGTATACATTTGAGACTCCTGCAGATTGGCCCTTCCTGAAAATGTGTCCAGGGTCCCTCTCCTTTGGAATTTTAATCTCATGTCCATAATACCGTAGCTCTTATCTCTCAATGAGAAGTAGCGGTTCTATCTGGGGCAACTATCAGATCAACGATCTATACGCCCTATCAAACAACCTTATTCCAAAGGCATTTTGGATGAACCCCAATTCGGCTACATGTATTCCTGATCGTAAGCATTCGGTAATTACTGTTCGTCAGCTAGCTTCTACTCGACAATATCTTTACCAGATACTTAGTATCATCTTTAGTGGGATGGCTTAACAAGAAGATTCTCTCTTGTCCTTCTTTTTGAACATTAAGTATACCACACCCCATTGCCATGCTTTGGTGCTTTCGTGGAAATTCAGGCCAATATATACATATGAATCAGCCAGAGCATAACTTTTCTATTTACGTCTCCCGAGATGATTTGCTATGTTTGACCACTTTAATTACTCTAAATGAACACATCGTTCCTCAAATACTGTTGTCATCGAATCTAGGTAATTTGCAGCAGGCTTTGAGGGGGCTACTTATTATGAAGCGCGTCTTCTTGCTCAGATGACAACTTCAACTTTCTGGTTGAACCAGTGGTCCCTGCTGGTTCAATGAGGAAACTGCTGCACTGAAAAGGTTCCACTCCGTCTCAATGTCTTCTGTTTCTGCAAGCTGTTCTTTGAATTTGGATTCCATAGTATCCGCTTATCCTGTCCCATTCTACTCATCAACCATCACTTTCCACTTTATTGTATAAGTCGAGCTGGACCGGCAAGTTTTGTGGGTCTTTGTTGGATTTAGGTAGTTTCAGGTTGCATATAACCTGATGGAAATCAATTGACATTTCAGTCTCTCTTTTAACACGTACATCCAGCACAAACTCGAAGTGATCACACACGACAAAAAAAGAAAACAGTATTTTCCTCTGTCCTCTATTTCCTTCATACCATGTTCACCTATAATTATCTTTGAGCTGGAAAAGGTTATATATATTAGAAAGCCGATTACGAGAACATATTTTTCAGTTTAAAAAAATTTCAGGAATATCTTTTCGTTCAAGCTACTTGAGCCAAATGAAATATGTATTAGACTGTTAGCTTAATATATGCCACATGTATAAAAAAAAGATTCTGGCCTGGTATTATAGAAATCATTATTGCCATAACTGGTTTTGATTCCGAGTAGGATTCCCTTCCGTTTAAGACATCATGTTCTATATTCAGATATAGATTCTCCTAAGCTCATCTCCGTCTATATATTTTGTCACGCATGTTGGCCAACAGAAGTTAAGCTTAAACACCACCTCAGAAGGACTGCAATGTTCATATGCAAGGACTTTCCGTTTTATTTACATGTGTGTGCGCAAGAATGTGTGTGAAATAATACACAACACTTTGTCGCTGTGAAGCTATACCAGCGATACATATCCAGGAATTTTGTGTATAAAACAGTTTTAAGGGGTGCACCCACGCAGAAAACATTTGATATAGCTTTACTATTGATATAGCTTTACACACATATATATATATATATATATATATATATCCTTTCATTTTATTTTGATCATGCTTCATTTTTATTTTTAATTTCATTCGCACCGTTTCCTCCCACCCCCTTTTCGCTATAATGTCTCTCCACCACTCCCCTACACACCCTTTGAACTCTCTTCCCACACACTTCTTACCTGAGGAAGGGCTTATGCCCGAAACGTCGTTCCCCACCACCACCCCACTCTCCAGAGCGTGAAATTAATAAACATTCGTTGTACTGCCTCTCTGTTTTCTTCCTGTTCAAATTTTCCATTATATATATATATATATATAGAGAGAGAGAGATAACAAAGAAGTTGTGGTAAGAAACCAGGTGGACCATAACGCACCAAATTATTCGATACTTAGGGTAGTAGAATAGGTAATAGGAAAGTTCGGATCTAGCTGTCGAAACGGCCGCTGCTGAGCCGTCGGGGTTCTGACTCTTTCCCGATATATATTATATATATATATATATGTATAAATGTGTGTGTATGTGTAAACATAATTTATAAGGGAATATGATGTATTTCAAATAAATAAGGTTAATGTCGAAAACAAATTCATTTCTGAATGATTACCTCACAGTAATTTTTAACAGTTTGATTCTGGGGTTTGAATATTTCCGAAAATTCTTATCGCAACTGTGATACGATTTTGTAGAACAAGTACACTAGCAATTTTCCGTCAACTAATGTTCCGAGACCTACTTTCCTTCGAATTTAATTATCGTTGAAGATTGGAATTTCCCTCGACACGCTATATTAGTTAGTTCATCATATGATGCTACAGTCTGACATTAGATATACTTTTAAACATTTGTATCGTCATATCATTATAGTGGAGAATCAAGGAGAATACTTCGGGATTCGTAACATATTTCTAATTAAATGATATAGAGTCGAGCTAAACGGGTAATTAGGCACGAGTGCAAGAAAATCGCTTTTCTACCTGTATTCGTAATATGTTTTGATGTTGATTGTAAGTGATACAAAAAATGTCATTACATAAGTCATTTATCAAAAGATGTATGTTTGAGTAGCTACTAGTATTAACGTGTTACTCATAAAATGAAGTATTGTGTTGTAATGACATGTAACACATATTTTAGGGGTCCTTGTGACCAACAACTTCACAACTGCTATATGACAGCTACGTAACAACATAACTACTACTACTACTACTACTACTACTACTACTACTACTACTACTACTACTACTAGTACTGCTGCTGCTGCTACTACAACTACTACATTTGCTCAAATTTAAATTTAAAAAACTACTCACTACTGCCAGCATCATTGGCCTGGCTCCTAAAAGGTTCACTTCACATGTCTCTTATTTCACTTCCATTATCTCCTCTTCCTCTATGCCTTTCTTTCTTAGAGACTCACCCACATTCACGCTCTGTCACAGTATCTTTCTTCCTATTTCCCTCGGTAATATACATTTCCACTTTCTGAGTCTACTAGTTTCCTAGTATACACACACCCATATATATATATATAGTAATAATAATAAATGTGAAGACTAAAATATGTTATTTTAATAAATATATATATATATGTATGTGTACATATATATATATTTATTAAAATAACAGATTTTAGTCTTCACATTTATTATTATTACTATACATACATATATATATATATATATATATATATATATATATATATATATATATATATATATATATGTGTGTGTATGTATGTATATGTATTTTTATATATTATATTATATCATATATTATATTGTATTATATTATATTCATATATAACTTTTTTATTATTAATCCCCGGAAATATTTCAACGCCAAAAACACTCTTTTTTTTTGTACCTCCCAATTCTATTTTATTTTCCTCCCTACCTACCACCCATCTAAAATCTCACCAACCCATTCAAACCCCCGCCTACTAAACCCAATATCTTACCCAACACACGTTACTACTATATAGTTTAAATTTTTTTCCTAACTTGTGTAAGGGATGAGGGTTTTATATTTTTTTGTTGTTGTCATTTATATACAATATTACTTTTTCCTTTGACGGAATCATATAGCCTCATGGGAAATTAACAATGCATTCCCACCGTACCTCTAGTCGAACATCATTATGTTCACCACGAAATCATCTTATAACCTCCTTCAGGTACACTCTCATGTATAATCAGAGCGCCCGTATATTCTATTAGTTGTGTTTTCTTGCTTTTCTTCTTGTTCTTATACTTGTGCATTTCTTTCTCTCAGCTATCATTATCGAGCAGACATTTTGTAATTCTATTATTTTCTCGATTTATATTTGATGTATTCTCTTGATTTTCTTTCATTCTTACTTTTTTTAAAACTTTGTCTACCGCCCTCTTTCTTCCCTTCTCTCTTTTTACTTTCATTTCATCCTTCCTTTTATTCTTGTTTGTTTCCACTCTTTATATTTCTGGTTGTGTTTTTTATTGCCGTTTTATTTCTAGTTTCTTTTGTTTTTCTCAATTTAAGGTCATGTGTCCTTTTATAGTATTCTTTCTTTGTTTTCATTTCTTTTTGAGTATATCGTGAAGTAGGATTCAGTTTGTTTGCTTTTTTATTATTTCATTTTAAAATCATCTTGACAGTCATTTTCCTGTTGCATTATTCCTCACCTTTCTTATACTGGTTTGTTCACGGCACAATGTCATAATAATAATGATAGTGATATTAATAATTGTTTCTACTTTTGGCATAAGGCTATCAATTACCCAGTACATTACTGGTACTTTATTTTATCGACCCACGTAAGGATGAAAGGCAAAGTTAACCTCGGCGGGATTTGAACTCATACCGTAAAGGGAGTAACTATGCTAGAAAGCATGGCGTCCAAACCTCTACCGATACTGCCAATTCACCGCCCTAGTGATAGTGATATTAATAATTGTTTCTACTTTAGGCACAAGGCCAGAATTGCCCAGTGCATTACTGGTACTTTATTTTATCGACCCCGTAAGTATGAAAGGCAAAGTCAACCTCGGCGGGATTTGAGCTCAGATCGTAAAGGGACGTAACTATGCTGGAAAGCATGGCGTCCGACTCTCTACCGATACTGCCAATTAATAATGATGCCTCACATGGGTTCAAGGTCACACATTTAAAGAAGAAGTATATTTAATTAAATCTTCTCCCTCCCTCTAACTTATCTCAGTATTTGAGAGATACTTCAAGTTCTGCCAGATAGTATCAGTAATAGAACTATCAACGGTTGGAGGCTTTCCAATCTTGGCTGGATTTGTAGTTTTATGCAAAACATTTGGTTTGGGGCTCTACCGTTTCTGCCAACTACTGTAAATATATCAATAAGGAAATATTGTTGTTGGTGGTTTTGTGCTTGTTGCCCAGCCCCAGATTAAGCAGACCCGATCGAAGCCTTCAAACCTTCTCCTTTAGTTTTTTAGGAAGGTGAAATTGTCTAATATGTCTCGTCTTAGAATAAGATGGTAATTTGAGGGAATTTCAGTTACCATTTTTAACTGGGCGTGCGATGACGCAAAGGTTCACAAGCTTAGCTTGTAAGGAATTATTTGATATTGTATAGATATAGCTGAGTTTACATCAATCTAAAATTGATCTTCACCGTACCGATAGTAAGCAGATGAATAAATAACAAAGATGGGCCTCAAGCACAGCACATTTCGATAGTCCCAATAACATATGCACTGACGATGTAAAGTGCAAAGAACGTAAACTGAGAAGCATACTGCTTTTAGTTTAACGTTTTAATGTTTCCGCAAAATTTGTTATAATCATTATGATAAACGTATGTATATATGTACACACGCGCGCCAACAGCAACGCCCACACACACACATGTATACTCGCGCGTACGTACAACGTGAGATATGCGATGCGTGTTTAAGTTATTTACACTGAAAAGAATATATTTCATAATAAAAAAAAGATAGTTTGCTCCCACTTTCATACGAAGTAAATAATAAGTAAACGTATATAATCATTTAATTCAAACAAAAAAAAGACAACTATAAAATTAACAAGTCTCACTATATATAAAAAAAACTTAAAAACCAGTCGACCAATCATGTTCAATCTTGGCATACATGTTCCTTAGACTCAGGAATAGGGTTTAGCCACACTTGTACCTATATTCATTTGCTTATATGTGTGTTTGTCTGTTTATCAACCTGAGGTAATGGTTTTCATCGTGAGTTGTCGTATTCACTAAGACGAAATGTGACAGAAAATAGAGACAATGAAGAAGTGAGAATTTGAGAGAAGGCACGTGTGAAACTAAATAGAGTGCTGAAAGCCAAAGATAGAACTAAGCAATTAGGTTAGGAATGCATCAACGAAGAGAGAAAGAAACAGAGATAAAAAGGCGAAGAAAGTGAGCGAAACGCGTTCAACATATTAGCAGAGACTAAAGCAACCAACAAACGTTTGTTACAGTATTGAACGTTCCCGTCTTTCTCCTGCATGAAAGGAGGCACGACTAAAACAAATGAGCGACACACATTCAATCAACATAAAACAACAACACACGCTTGCTTTGATACCAACATCTTCTCTCTCCTCTGTTAGATGCAGAACATGTTATCATCCACTCTTATAACTCTCCTGTGTGTCTATATATATCATGTCTACATAATATTTAGCCGGAGAACATAAATGACCTCCATACAGTTTGAGGGCATTGTGCTTGTATTTTAATGCATGCTAAGTGAAAAAAAATGTGTGTAAGTCATTTTTGTAGTTGGTGGCTGCCGTGACACTATTGATGTTTCACTGTTACCATGACTACTAACGTTATTTTTCCAAGCTCAAATAAGTTTGAAAGCAGAGGTCACAAAGCCGAGTTCAAGCATGATCCTGTCAACAAAATCCTCATGCGGCTTAATTGATCTGGATGCGGTCCGTCCTCTTGGAGTGTAAAACGTCAAGGTCCGAATCACTTGCGTGAGGGGCGTTTCTTCTAAGAAGACATTTGTTGTCCAGCTCTCCTGAGAGTTTCTTACCAATATCCTTTTCACATATTTCCCGTGTGTATGTTTGTCCAAATTCTGGTGCGAAACAATGGAAAGGTGATTCAACTGAATTATGCTGTGTAAATGGATACGTTAAGATTAAACTATTACCTATACCATCAGAAATCTTAATGGAACTTCTGACTGGTACAACTACTGGATTAATACACTTTCTTCAAAATAGGCAGAAGTAAAATAATGTATTCGAAATGACATAATTTGGTGTATTCGAAATGACATAATTTGGTCCATGAAGGAGGATTTATATCCACTTTCAACATCCAACGGCAAGTGTACCATAGAATTATACAACTTCAGCCACTTTCAGAAGAAGAACCAAAATGTTTGCAACTGTATGTCATCATTGATATGTAAACACAAGCACAGACAAGATATGAAAGGAATAAAGAAAGAACATTTGAAATCATATTGCCTCTACAACACATTTACAGAAAAGAAAGAGCTATATTAGAGGTTTTCAATATACCCTAAAAAATGTTGAATGAAAATCATTATTTCTTTTAACCTGGGTAACTCTAGATACTTCAGCTAGTATGTGTGTGTGTGTAGATATATATATATATATATGTATGTGTTGTGGAGAGAGAGAGAGAGAGAGAGAGAGAGAGAGAGAGAGAGAGAGAGAGAGAGAGAGAGAGAGAGAGAGAGATGGAGGATTAGATCATATTTTAAGAAGTCCCCCCTCAAAAAACATGTTCGCCCTAACTATATAAATATATACATAGAAACATATTTAATTATATAACATGTGTAGTGGCGATAAGCATATGTGGATATAATTTAAAATGCATTAAAGTAAACTAGTTAAAGGTTTGTTTCAGAGGCAACATTGTTGATTCAACTGACAACATAACGGAGTAGGTCTTAGGTTAGCACTCAGAAAATGTGTGCGGGGGAATGAATAGATAAATATATTTTCCTTTATATGATCTGTTAATCTTTAATTCAGATGGTCAATACACACACACACACACACACACAGACGCACATATATATACATATAAAATTGCAAGATTGAAGAATTATTAGATAAACTATATACAGTCTTTCCTCTCCCTCGTTTAAATGATCTTATTTATTGTATAAAGCAATATAATTTCTTTGTGATGAAAGAATGGTATTTAACTAATGTATTGGTACGCGATGGAGCCCACACGCAGCCCCGGCGGACAGAATGGAGAAGGCGTTTCCCCGGAGGACGGTAAGGGAGACGCGCTGGAAAAGCCACTCCAACACGCGGGACTCACACCTCACACCTTGATTTGAGTAAGGATGTAGCCCTGGGGCCGAGGACACCAGAAGTTTCCACTGCCAGGGGAACGACCGCAAACCTCTCGGAGAGCGACCGGTATTTGAGGAATTTGGCCCTCTCAGCCCGACGTTCAGCAGAACCTGGGTCAGTCGCAGACTGCACCAGGTTGCGGCTGCAGATAGTGTCGGCGCAAGTGGCATCCCAGACGAGGGGTTTGCCACCCGGAACGGGAAGATGGTCTTGCCATCTGGCCTTTTGCCGTCCCCTCGATCCAACCCCCCGGCTCGAGCTGGGAAGGGAAGCCTGCAGCGTCCAAGCCACGCTTAATGACCTCGTTGAGGGGAGTATAGCGTGGAATGCGGCCGGCACTGTGGCGACAGGAAAGCGGGTGGAGGCCGAAAGAGTCCACAGTGGTACCGCAACGACATTGGTGTGGCTGGCAGATCCGGAGGCCGAGCCTCAGGGAAACGCCAATTCACAGGCTATGGTTGTCTAGTTGCGTGCCAGTGGAGAAGGAGGGCAGAGCATGGAGCCAGGCACCACTGTGGGGTTTGAAGGCCGCACGAAAACAAGCAAGGCGGTGCTGGTCGAGCTGGCGCGTGAGCCTGTCTGAAGCCAGGCTGCACTGGATGGCATCCCAAGTGCGTTGGGGGGACTTGACGTTAACAGGGGGAGAAGGAGGAGGGACGCCTACTGGGCTATGTCCCAGCCGGTCCCACGTATCACAGGCGGCGTCACGTTCTCTGAACACAGATGGTTCTGTTGTGTTTTGAAGAACCCGGCTGACGAGGACGTGGCACGAGGTTACCGACGAAAGATACGCCGGCAAAGCTAGTGAGATCGGGTACCGGAGGCCTAGGCCACCATACTTGACCGGTAAAGTGGCCTGTTGCCACCCTATGTCGTCAAACTTTGTATACCCCATGGGCTGCTGCTCGGATACAAGTATAGAGGTCAGCGAGGAGAGATGTCTGTGTGTAGCTTGGAGAGCTGCGGAGTGTAAAAAGGAGCTTCGGCATGGCGAAGCAGTTCCTCAGCAGAAAGAGAGCTGGGTGGCCGTAAATCAAGCCCAGTCGGCTCGTGAGAGTCTGGAGCTGTTGAAGCCTGGACCTGATGGTGGAGCGGATGGCTGGCGGGTGGATCGGTGACCCGAGGATGAGGACATCCACTTTGGGGGTCACCTGAACCTGACGGAGAAAGGAACGCACGTCCAAGACGGAGGCTTCAAAGCTCACAACTTCGAGGCTGACGTTCACCACCTCCGACTTGGCCGAGTTAACCTGGAGGCCGATTCCCGCCAGGGCAGGAATCACCGATTGAAGGTCTTGGCAGACCGTCCGTACGGGCCCGCCCAACGTAGCATCATCCAGATACCAAACGTTGAGAGGGGCCGTGATACTCCAGGCGATATGGTCAATACCAAGGGCGAACAGGAGGGGTCCCAAAGGGTCGGCCTGTTGGACCGCAGTAGCCGAGGGTATGACCGTATCAGCAGCTAGGAGCATGCTCGGGGCTGCATATGACAGGTAGGCCAGCGGGTAGGCAGAGGGGGCTCGGCTGAGGCAGGCCTCGAGCAGATGATCGCGGCGTAAAGAGTTAAAGGCATTCCTCATGTCAAGCTTGACAATGAGATGCCTGGAGTCCCTGGATGCTGGTACCGATGGGCTGCTGCTGAAGAACTGCCTGATTGCATGAGAGGCTCCCTCACAGCCACCGGACACGCCGACACCCAGTTGCACCGGACTAAACTCCTGACCCAGTTCGTGTGTGACGGACTTGCAGATTACCTTGGCAGCCAGCCTCCGGAAGACATTGCCTACAGCAATTGGGCGTAGGCCACCCTCTTTCTTCCTGAGAACGGTGAGGCTGGCCGAAAAAAAGAGGCCTCGGGCGTAAGGGTCGAGGGCACCATGAATGAACCTATTGGTGAGCGCCACGATTGCACTCAGAAGGCGGCGCCCGGCCTCAGCGGAGAGGGGGGATGTCAACTCTTTGAGGTGGCCTGGTCGGAGACCATCAACACCTCCGCAGCTGCTAGCTGGGAAGGACCTGCTGGCGGACATGATATCTGCATCAGTAGCCACAAGGAGCAGGTGGCGGTCGGGTGGGGGTATGGGTCTCAGATCAGTGGGTGGCTCAGGGTGTTTGAGCCGCAGAGCAGCCAGGATATCCTCGGTGGGTTGGAGGACAGTGTCCTCTGAGGCAACAATTCTGACTGTGGCCGAGACATCACTCATAATAAGCTCGGGTTTACCTGGTCCCGCAAACGCTTGGCGCTGGCCTTGGGGGTAGAGGATTGGGGGTACCTGAGGGTGGGGTGTGTGGCGTCCCTGGGTACGCTTGGAATGGGCGCTCGCCCAAATGACGAGATATTGGCCTTGACGAAGGCTGCTGTTGACCGGCCGCCCCGGTCAGCGCCAGAGCTGGGGAGGTCGAGTGCGAGTGGGGCGAAATACAACAGCCGCTCCAAGTCACTGGCTCGATTGGAGTTCAGGTCGCTCTCAATCGAGAAAGCGAGGGCATCGGCTACCGGCACCCGGTAGGGGTTGTTCTCAGCGGAAAGACCCAGAATTCAGCACGCACACATGCGAGCAACTCAGCAGTTTGTCAAAGACGATATTCTCATGATTATTTATCTGGTTAATTTCTACGGACGAGGGAAAGGAAAGACTGTATATATTTTATCTAATAATTCTTCAAACTTGCAATTTTATATATAGCTCTGATTAATAATTATTTGCTTAATTATTTCTTTCATTGAGCCCCAACGTGAAAGGTAGCCACACTCATATATGTATCTGTGACTATGTCTAAATATATGTCTAAATATATACGTATATCCCTATGAATTTTTATATATATATATGTGGGGGGGGGGATCTGTGTGGGTGTGTGAATCTGTGTGGGTGTGTGAATCTGTGTGGGTGTGTGAAACGTCGGCCAATGTCAGATTAAAAAAATGCACAAATCATAGACGATTGTATCAAGTCAGTATATTTAAATATACATACACCATATACGTATGTACACACACACACACACACACACATATATATATATATCATAAAGATGCTTCTTTCTTTTATTTCATATATTAATACCTTATATACGACGAATTAGGATAATCATATTTGTTTTAATGCTTTTTATCCATATGAGCACCTTATGTACCTATATGACCCTAACTTAATTGGCTAAAATCTGCGTTTTAATAGGCTGTTAATCGGTGCAAGTTCTGGGATTAGGATAATTGTCGATATGATATTAGTGGGCTCAACATATAAGGGCAATTCATACAATATTTCCGTTATTGAAGGATAACTAAACTGGTAAAAATTACCTA